>APFE031039863.1:0-10461 GCA_000404065.3 Pinus taeda
TTTTCTGGAAATTATAAATTGTCAAAAATATGCTTTCCACACTTTAAAACAATGTCGTAGTTTAATGATGCAGAGGAGTTTCCCAGAAAATTATGGAAATTCTAGTCATATTTAGAGAAAATCCGACAAATATTTTTGTAAATCCAAGGTATCATTGTTAAATTACAAAATTTTAGGTGTCCTAGAAGATTTTGATGGTGCTCAATCCATCTCCACCATCAAAATCACTATTCAAACACTAGCTCTATAAGATTTTTTGAATTTTTTTTGCCTAGTTTCGGGCTTTTGGCTGTTCAAACAATTCCTATGTCTCCATAGATGACTCCTAAAACAATCACAACATACCATCACATAAAAAAATTAAACGTGTAAAAATTTTAAACGTATTTGGTAGGTAAAATACTCAACAAATTCCAACCCTAGTGGCATCTGTCACTTATCCTTTCCATGCCTACAACCATTCGTTTTATCTCATGTTACTCTCTATTTTATGGGCATTATCTAATAAGTGGAAAATTTGTCTTGATAATCAAAATCTGCGGTCATCTGTCATTTTTTCCCTAAAAATTCTAAGGATAATAATGTTTAAATCTTGTTTTTTTATAGTGGAAATAGATTTAGCACCATCAAAATTTGTTTGAAATGCTCAAAATTTTGAAATTTAACAATTGTAACTGAGATTTCCAAAAATTTCACTAAATTTTATCAAAATAATACCAAAATTTCCATTATTTTTCAGTAAAACTCGAAGCATCTTTAAACTACGCGCTGTTTTATGTTGTAGATTCTCCAACAACGCGTAAATTTATTGCCTGCAGTGCACATTTGCCATAACCTCTTATTCCTCTTTTCATGTCCCTTGCGGTGCTGCTCAGCTTCAAAATTCTCCAGTCCATTGCCAATATAGTCATGGTCACATTTAAAACATTGCCCGAAAAAACATTACCGTAGATTTTTTTTTCAACATTATTTGAGATGCAAGACTTTCCCATGCAAGAATATCAAAGACAAACGCTCGTTAAGGGAGGGTCTTGGAGATTTAACTCCTACTTGTCTTATGGATATTGAGTGATATTCATAATTTTTATGTGCATTAGTTAATTGTAAATTAGTTGGATTTGAGAGATTAAGTCGAACTAAAATAGCTCCTACAATGATGTTTGACTGATATAATTTAACAACTAATTGATTTTATGGTATATTTCTATCTCTAGCCAATAATTGATGTATTTATATGCGTTCTTAATGTAATGCAAAACAATTTTCTTTGGTGTGCAATTAGTTTTACAAATGTAAAGTGATCCCATTAAAATACACGAGGGGTGAGTACAAAATCAACTAGCATTCACCTTATATAGAGGAAGCATCACAAAATAAACACTTCTTTAATTAGTACATCACTAATCACAGGGTTGCATGCATCCACAACACTCTAGGATTGTATATTATAGGCCTTACATAACATTCTCTGCTATAATGAAATTCTCCAAGGTAGTTTCATGTCATTCACTCTACAAAATTCATTTTTGGTACTTTTGGAATTGGAATCAATTTCTACAGATGTATGGAAACTTAACAAAGAAAATTATTGGAAACTCGACGACTGATATTACTGAGGAAAGGGATCTGATGACTTAGACCCTGATTTATGTCTATTCATATAGGACATGGGCATGGTTGTTGTTGACATTTCAAAGTAGTCCACGAACAACAAAACGAAAAGCATGATGACTCCTTAGCTGTGATCAAAATTAATAGTGAAATTGATGCCAAAATTGCATAAAAGTAATGACCAAGGCTTAACCTATTGGATTTTACTCATCCTCAAAATCACTTAATCTCGTTTTATTTATCCGGTTAACTACAAGATTATGTACAAGTTTTTGGTGTACATGGACATTAACATAGCATAAAGCACACTTAACTTTAGTGTTTGCATGTGGTATACATTCACATTAACATAGCATGATGCAAACTTGGCTTTAGTTAGATTTAGTGCATGCATGTAGTTACACTTAACTTAATTGCTTAATGTATCACTATTAAGTATACAAAATTCATTCTCTCTTCCAATTTTTCTCAATTCTTGCAAGTTTATACAATTATTATCCAACTATGCCATTACCTTTGTAGACTCTAATAATTTAACATGGTATCAAAGTAATAAGGTACTTTTAAAAGGTGCATGAAAATTTGATTTGTAGATCATAATATTTGAGAACTATTCAAAACTGCCAAAGAATTGAATCGATGAAAGAATTAAATTCCCAACTTCTGCCATTGGCCATTGTCACTCCATACAATTACTAAGACTAGAAGTTGATGATTTTGCTTCATCTTAGGAGCAAAGAATTATACCAGATACTCAGAGGAATTGAGACGAAACCAATGTTAAAGGATGAGAAGTTTGATTAGCTTAATAGATCTCACATGGGTTATGGAAGATTGTGTCTATCTGTGTCTCATGATACTATTTATCAGATCATAGATATTGATTCACCACATGAAATCTTGACTACATTGAAAGGATTATGTTGTGATAAAGATGGTCTATAAGAACATAATTTGGAGATAGAGAGCTAGATCTATCATAATAGTCATGCAATCAACAAAGAACACTTCAACAACATGGAAAATTATTCTTGAGGCAATGTTTCACATGAAGAATCTGCATCTTCTATCATCGATGAAGCTATTGCAGATGAGATTTTTATCCTTTCCAATAAAAAAGATGTTACACATGAGGAAATATCTTCCCATGCTTGTAATGAAGACTTTGCTACAGATGGAGATTGCATAGAAGAGGAATTTCTTTCCTCCACCATTGATTATGTTGATAATGCAGATCTAACGAGGTCTCAATTTGATGATGCCCTACATACAATCTCAGTCACAAAGCTATGCATACCATTCCATGCATCCAAGGAGGCATCTATAAAATCATGCATGCATCTATCAAGGCATCCCTAAAGCCATGCATGCATCTCTAGGGACAAGCATGCCCATGCATTCATATATGGTACATGCATATGATTGTCAAATGCAAATTGGAGTTGCAAGGAATCCATATTGGAATGCAACCATGGATAAGGAGAATTAGTCCTTGATCCAAACATGGGAGTTGATACTTCTACTTCTGAAAATGAATCGTGTTCCACTAGATCCATTTGTGGAGAAGGATTCCACTTCTAGTTATGTAGCTAGTTTGGGATCCGACCCCATTTCTTGGTCAAGTAAGAAGAAAAATGTCATTTCTTTATCATCAATAGAGGTCATGTAAAAAGGAGTAGTCAATGTCACCATTCAGGCCATTTTTTTGTAGCATTTATTTTATGATCCAGTTATCATTGTCCATCGTCCGACTATTATATGGTGCGACAATGAGAGTACACTAAAATTTTGCAAAGATATATTACAATAGAAAGAAACCAAACATATCGAGATCCATATGCACAACATTATAGGATTGATTCATGATCGGATCATCATTCTACAATTTTGTCCCAGTTTTGAGTAGACTGTCAACATCACTGAGACTTTCATTAAGTAGAAGTTTCAAGTTCTGCGAGATCATCTCGAGGTGAAGGACACAACTACCTATTAGTTATTTTTTATGTTAGTTTTGAATTGACATTTAAAGGGGTTTTTGATCTATACTTATGCAGGAAAGAAAAAAATACAAAAATACACATACACAGAGATGGAGCAAAAACAAAAATTCATTTCATTACTATCAAAGAACTAAAATATGCTTACATACAGAAATGAAAATACACTAGTTTGGGCAATAGTAGCTTATCTTGGAGAAGAGATGTGGTGGCTACATGCCTCTGAATGGTGTTACAATGAGGCTCGAAGGCCTATTTATTATTCAGAAACAATAGAAAACCCTAAACATCCAAAAACCTTACCCTAGGAGATGAAGCACCAAAACTATGGGCCCTATTTGGGTAAATTGGTACATCAATTTCCCAGGTTCGCAACTTTGGAATACAATATTTGTTTGACGTGCACAATACCTTGCTAGAAATATTTATCCGAGGAATACAACTTTCGAATGCAAATATTAGTCAAAAAGTCATGGTCATTTTTTTTCCTAGAAAATCATCATTTACGGCCTCAAAACGAATCCAAAAGTTCAGGACCGGAAAAACTGCCAAAAATACTAAATTGTGCTACAATTAAGGAAATTGAAAAACTGAAAGAAATAGTGGTGGGGGTCCAAGTTGAATAGTCAGGTGGCCACCAATATCTAACTAGATCAATTTTTTTTCCCATTGAGTTTTCCCTCTTCCCTCTTTCATGCATTATACATGGGTACCTAAAATGGCCTTGTTTTCGGGACTCATCTCTCTTGCATCGTACTCACCTAAGTTATTCTTAAGGGAGGTTGTTGGTGTAGATTCACATTAAAATAACATAAAGCACACTTATCTTTAGTTATATTTAGTGCTTGCATGTGATGTACTTGCACATTAACATAACATAAATCACACTTAACTTTAGTTAGCCTTAGTGCTAGCATGTTATGTGCATGCACATTAACATAGCATAAATCACACTTAGATTTAGTTATCTTTGTGCTTCCATGCAATTATTATTAACTTAGTTTCTTTGTGTATCACTATTGAATATAATGAATTCATTCTCTTCCAATTTTTCTCAATTCTTGAAAGTTTATGAAATTATTCTCTATCTAGGTCCTTACCTTTGCAGGATCTAATAACTTGGCATGGCTCTAATTCCATGTTAAATTATTAGAGCATGTACATATAAGGACCTAGATAGAGAATAACTGCATAAACTTGCTAGAATTGAGAAACGTTGGTAGAGAGACTAAATTTTGTATATTAAATGATGATACATAAAGCAACTAAGTAAAGCTTAATTGCATGCAAGCATTAAAGTTAACTAAAAGCTAAATGTATTTTATGATATGTTAGTGTTCATGTACCTCAACAAATTTTATGCATAGTAATTTTGAAGAAATGGGTATCGATTTGATCAAGATAATTTTACCATGTGAGAGAAAACTTGAGCATTGACCTATCATCCATGAAGACATGTTCGCATGCA
This sequence comes from Pinus taeda, assembly GCA_000404065.3. Classification (NCBI taxonomy): domain Eukaryota; kingdom Viridiplantae; phylum Streptophyta; class Pinopsida; order Pinales; family Pinaceae; genus Pinus; species Pinus taeda. The sequence continues at coordinate 5,077 of APFE031039863.1, forward strand.
TGAACAATACTGAGGTTTGTTATATTTATTTGTATTATAGATTGAGGGGCCTTAGATACCTCATTTTATGAGATCTTCTACATTAAGGAGCTATCTTTTTGTGCCTAAATTTGTAACAAAATATATTGATTTTCAATAGCCCATTAGTATGCCATATTTGTTTCTAGACCCCTAGTTTAGTTTGGAGTGGGGGAAAGGGAGGAATTTGGATATAGAAGATATTCATATCCTTGATGAATTGAATATCCTATGCATCTCCAAACCCCCAAAATGTTCATCCTTTTTTTTGTTTCGAGCACAACCCATGGTACGATCCTCCGAAAAAATTATTTGTGATCCAAAATCATGAATCCATGTGAGCTAAGAGTTGATAAAATGGGAAAAAATAGTAGAGTTTCTAGATCTAAGATAGTTTTCTTTTAAACAAAGGGGGAATCTAGATTATGTATTTTATCCCCTCTAAAGAGTAATTTTTAATGTAAGACTTTCTTCGAGCATTCATTTTGATTTAAATGAGATGCTAAAAAAGTTTGGCTCCAATTGTCGTATTCATTAGAGATGGATCACTTAATACAATTATGCGGTGGTTTTTTAGAGCGTGGACCACTTCCAAGTTTACTAGGTAGAACTCTCTTAATTTCTCTCCTTTTCAAAGGAATATTTTAAGCTTTGACCTCTAATAGTTCTAAATATAGTAGAAACTAACAAAGCTAGCTAAGAATTGGAGTAAAGGCCAAGTTAAGATTAAAATATTTAATATAATTAATTTCCTTGTTGGATTTAACCACTTGGATCTGCATCGAGTGATTTTTTTTAGGGAGTAAATGGGTTGAGAATAGGGCTTGAGAAAAATCAGAATACACATATCGAAATGATGACAACCTTTCCGAAATTCAGAAGTGAAGCATCATAAATCAAGTAGCTTGGGTGAGGTGAGATTTGTTCTAATCATAAATATGACTTTTCTTTTATGACCAAAATAGTTGAGACATTTAAAAACATTTTAGAGTTTATTTAAATTACCCTCTTCCTAAGAGAAAAGTATGATCATAAAATTATTCATGATTTATGCATATTACTCCACAAACAAACTAATTCTTGGGAGATGCTCCTATATTCTCTTGTATTTTTCTTTTCCCTCAAACAATTTTTACCAGATGATGTATAGAAGGTGGGAAAAGAAAATAGTTGATCAATAACTTTAAACATTTGAAGGGTCCTGTAGGCCTACCACTTAATAAATGTGATATCAACAGACCCTTGTTGCAAGTAGATATCCATTTGATTATCTGTTCTTTGAACTGAATCTTTTTGAGAAATTGATAAAGGAGCCTATGTTAGATTTAGCCAAATCCATTGACCATGTCAAACTTTATTACCATGCCCTTTTCCCCTCTATTTCTGTTTGAATGAATGGATTCTTTTACTACTACAATGATATCCATAATTTACCTCTTTCCAACAAATTTGCCTTGAATTTAGATATTATCATGGGATATTTAAGATGGTTTTATATGAAACATTAAAGAGAGAAATGGGGCAAAATTTTGAAATGGAGGAAGGATTTGCCTCTTTGGGAAAAATATCTGGGGAGTTTGAATTTATGCCATATCTCATCCATGTTGATTGATGAATGAAAATATCATATTTTGTAAACGTGGGATATAAACCCATCCATACTAGGAGCCTTTTCTAGGTCAAAGGAGGAGACTTCCTCCTAGATTTCTTCCTTCGAAAAAGGTTCCATTAGTTGTTTTATTATCTTCAAAAGAAATGTAGATATATTCAAGTGTAACTATGATATCTTTACTATAAAGTTGATTTATATCTAGTATAAAGACCTATAGTGTTGAGGACATGCCTCCTTAATCATGGCATAGGAATATATATTTTCACGTGTGACCTAAATTAATTGGACTTTGTTTCACCATAGTCATATCTTTGCTTGATTCTGTAAATATTTTTTATTTTTGTCTCATACTCTAAGACAAATACTCCTTGTTTCAATATCCAACATTACTTCTCAATTTGTATTGACTTTTGTAGTTGGATGAACATCTTTTATCATATTCAAATAATTATGGGTTGCTAGGCCTTCCTCCAATTGACTTTTCATTTCTTCTACATGGGATTTACCACGTAAATGAATTTTAACCCAATCATTGAGAGTTTATTTAGGTCATTTGGTCTTTTGTTCTAGAATGAAGACTCGATATACCTCAACCCATTTTCTCCAGGTTATTGTAACAATATTAAATATTTCTTGTTCTTGAACCTATTGAGAAATTTAACTAGCTTCAATCTTCATAATTGTTTTATTCATTTCAATATGTATCGTATGTAACGAACTAGAAAATAAAAGAAAAAATTGTTATTATTAAAGCATGGGTTTCATTATCATTATTGATGGTCTTCTAGGTAAAACCATGTTCTTTGTGCTTCTAAGGTTTGTTAGGTATTATGATTTATTGCCATGAGTCAAAGGAGTCATAATCATATTTATAATACCCTTTTTGAGAAAATTGTAATTGTTAAAAAAAGAATTATTTTTCAGTCTATACAGTCCTGGAAACTCCAAAAGTACAAGTTAGCCCTCGCAACATCAAGTCGGCTTAAATAATGGAATTCGACCCCATGAGAAGGTTATATAAAGAAGCAGTTAAACCTCATTTGGCATACACTCACTCCATAAGTTCGATCTATCAAGAATGAGTTCAATCTGTAGCTGTGAAGCTGGAAGAAAGAGAGAAAAGGCATTGGTAAAGAAATAATGACAAAAATATCTTGTTTTTGGGATCTATCTCTCTCACGCATGAAAACATATAGGGTTTCTTGGCTGCACGAAGAGGCCAAATTGTAGGACAAGTTGCAGTAGGACGAAGTGCAACATCTTGTACTTGGAAGGAAGGATACTTTTTCTAGACCTTGTTGACCTTAGGAGGAAATGTTTTTCTCTAGGAAGGTCTCACGAGGAGTTTGATCTAGGTTTTATTTGGAAGCTACAAGATCAAAATTGCAGGGTCGAAGCTAGAGGTTGAGTAGAAATATCAAAGTTGGCAAATCGAAGTTTTATTGTGTACTAGTTTGGTGCAAAATCAAGGAAGGAATTGAAGAAGGGTTAAAATTATACTAGAAGAAGTACTTGGTCTAAGGTTTGGGTCTTTGTATATCATTTGAAGCAGATTCTAAGAAGAGAAGAGTTTCTGGGTTTTCCCCTTGGAGAGTTTTTCCCTAGCTGAGAGCCTAATATTTGTGTCCTCTATTGTTGTTGTTGATGTTCTTGATATTGTTTGAAGAAAATATCTAACTAAAGAACATAAAGAAGATAATTAAGATTCACAAGAAAATGTCAAGATTAAGGAAAATAAGATTAATATTTGCCACTTTTCATTTTTCCGACATGGTATTAGAGCTAAGGTGAACAAAGTAAAGCATCTAAAAGGAAATTGGTTACTTGTCAACGAGAAGGAAAAAGGAATCTCTTCAAGAATAAATTGATTGTTGAAAGGCATAATTTTAGAAAGGATTTAAGAAAGGAGGGTTTCTACATTAAAGGAGATCAAGTCTATATCAATCTTGCATCAAAGGAAGATATGAGAGAAGCACTTCAAGAAGAGTGTTGATATCTCTCTCTTGAATATCCATTTGGAAGGAATCTTTGAAGGAAGAATCAAGGGAATTCAAAAGTTTTTATCAAGGACACTTTAAATATCTTGAAGGCATCAAGAATATTGAAGACATCATTAAGGAGAATCTTGGTCTCAAGTAACTATCATATCATTACATCATGTCTAAATATACAAGTCTTATGGATTGTTTTCTTGCAAGGAGAGAAATAAGCTCATTGAGGCATCAAACTATCTAGCATGGAATAAAATAATTGACTTGATACTCAGAGAATAAGAAGTAATACAATATGTTACCCGGGAAATCACTGAACCAATCAAAGAAAAGACACAATAATTAGAAAAGTACAAGAAATGGGAAGTAAGGGCTTAAAGTATCATAGTTGAATCAATTAAGGATTCTCTTGTTCCATTTGTTGAAAACTTGAATACTTCCAAGGCTATGTATGACAAGCTAGTAAATTTGTACTCTGTAAGTACAACATGACAAAATATGTCTTTGGAGAATAAGTTATATATAATGAAGAAATCAAAGAATGAGGGTGTGGCATCCTTTCTCGTGAGAGTCTCTCAACTAAGAGACCATCTGCAAGGACTTAGGGGACCTAATACGAATTTGTAAGTGATCACATGTGTTCTAAATGCACTACCACAAAAATGGAGCAACTTTTCAACAAGCATCCACTCCAAGAAGGATTCAACTCCCTTTGATGATTTGTGGGCCCAATGAATATTAAAAGAATCAAGGTTAAGGATGATATTGGATCAGATGAGAAATCTCAAGCCTTTCTACCCCAAGTCAAGAAGATAAGAAAGAAATTTTAGTAAGTACAAGATGAAATACATGTCTAAGGTTCAATGCTTCAAATGAAATGAGTTTGAACTATTTAAGAGGGACTATACAAACCAACAAAACAACAAGAGAAAATAAATGAGTGAAGTTCATGTAGCCAAAGCCATGGGAGAACCTAAGAATAAGGAAATGAAGGAATAAGTGAATAATATTTACTCATAAATAAGGTTCAATAACTGTCAAGTTCTTTATGAGTATTATTATTTCCTTTAGGTAATATGTAGAGCATCATAGAGAGAAGCATACAATAGTGGCATGTTTTGAATTGACATGATTAAGTTGCTTTGTAGATATCATCTAGATAGATAGATAGATAGACCATTTTTTCATAATGTGTATCCAAGAATTATCTAACACTATGTTAGAGGTTGTCATATTGATTAAAGTGGATCATCTTGATCCTAGAATAACCATCATATTGGAAGGTTCTTACGAGAAGCACTATGACAAGGAGAGTATGCATTCCATGTAATGTGGAAACAATATTGGTAAAGGGATGAAGGAATGCAATGGGTTAGGTTGAAAGGGTCACTTTAGGACAAATAGATAGATGATGGTAAGAAAGCATAAGAATGCTTGTTTTAAGTAAACTTTGGATAGGATTCATATGCATTGACTATTGAAGAAATTTGGTCATTGGATATGTGATGCTAGAAAAATAATAGGATTTGAATTACTTTAAGTTGTATAAATAATTTAATACTTTCTTTAGAATATAAACTAATATCCAATATAGTCTTCGAAAGAAAATTTGAACTTGGTAATGAATTTTGATACTTGGTGTTTGGACTTCAAAATGTCATACAAATATCACTCATTACCATACATTTTTCACCTATTCTTCCATTATATCACTCATTATTAACCACCATGTCACTTCATTTTCCCTAATGTTCACCATTAATG
>APFE031039866.1:0-12174 GCA_000404065.3 Pinus taeda
GTAGTTAAAAGTTTTTAACCGTGGCTGAATTACCGAGGAAGTCCCGTAGACTTCGAGGCCAACCTCCTGAGTTTTCACCAAGCCAGCCTGAAGGGCTACGGGCCCTGGTAACTCCTAGAGACAGTAGAAGTGGGTCACCTGAAAGAGGATCATCTGCTTTGGTGGGATATCCTGATTTTTCAGCGTTAATAGTAGATTATAGTACGCAACCTGTATCTGTTTTAGAAGTTACTGGTAGTGTTTCATCTACTAGTGATATAGGTGAAGAATCTGAAATATCTGAACCCGAATCTGAAATTGCTGCTACTCCAATATCAGGGTTTGCTTCCCTAGCTTCTAGTGGTCCTAGTTCACCTAGGGTAGAAGCAATAATTACCCAAAATCTTCGTTCTGGACTAATAGCTATTGAAGAACTTGCTATTACGGAAAACGAAGAAGGCATCCCTATTCCAGAAGATCGACCTATTTTAGACCTTAGGGAGTGTGAATCAATCTTTTAAAGTCCACCTAGGAGCAGTGCTTAGTATCTTTCATTGACTGATTTTTTCGAAAACCCGGGACTAAGTTTTTCACCACCTCGTATTTATTATCACCCAACACCTAGAGGTTACTATCCTCCATTGAATATGTCCAAACAGTCATCCATGTTTTCTCAATCTCTGGAAGCCTTTTTGTACGGCGGTTTTCTGTTCCTGCTGGGTATTAGTCCATTTCTAGTACTTTTTCGGGAGCATCTCCTCAACCTATTGAACAAAATTTATTAACTGGAAATAATAGTACTAAACCGTTGAGTGTAGAAGATATTCTCATGATGTCAGGTTCTATTCCCAATCCTCAACCACAAGGTGGCCAGTCACCGCTTGGGGGGCAACCTCAAGGTACCCAGTATGTCCCTGGGGGGCAACCTCAAGGTACCTAGTATATGCCTGGGGGGCAACCTCAAGGTACTCAGTTTGCACCTGGGGGGCAACCTCAAGGACAATACATACCTACGGAACAGTACATTCCTCAAGGTCAACCCCAGACTCAATATGTACCTCAAGGTCAACCTCGGTATCAATATGTACCTCAAGGTCAACCCCAGTATCAATATGTACCTCAAGGTCAACCCAGTATCAGTACGTGCCTCAGGGATATCAACCCCAAGGTCAGTACCCAACTCAAGGTTACCAACCACGTTCGGGTCAATCATATTATCAACCCTACCCTCAACCCGGTTATGGTCCTCAATATCCTCAACCTGTTATGGGTCCATACCCCGGAACGAATTTAGTGGATCCATCTCAATCCCAACAGGTTTTGCAACCGAATGCGCAGTTGTCATCTCAAACTGGACAACCCTTGATTTCTGGTTCATCCCAGCAACCTGTCAAGTCTACTGTTCAAAATTTTGTACCTTCTGTAGTTTCTTAGTTTGGGCCTAGTACTCGTACTCCGCCTCAAATTTCTGCTACAACTACTGCAACATCTGCTGCATCTACCCCACCTTCTTCTTGAGTATCGACAGCTTCAGTTTCTACTGTCCCTGCATCTACTCCTCAGACATCTTTACCTCAGTCTGGACCCACGGTCCACACTTCGGTTCAGATGCCTGTAGGAAGTATGGTTGTCACCACTCAACCTCAGTTTAATCAACAACCGTACCAAGGACAGTACCAATACGGTCCTGCTACGTAGCAACCAACCTATCAGTATCAATTGTACCCTGGGTATACATATCAACAACCTCAGCAACCCCAGTATGGTCTGGTTAATCCTAATTTTCCAAGAGGACAAAATATCCCAAATGCGATTCCAATTCCTAGTTATCCTAGATATCCTCCTCCTGGGGCTGGTCTGCAGACCCAGAGTTTTAGGGACCCTAATCGTTAGTTACCGTTTATCGCAAATTTGGACTTGCCTGACTTGACGCGCCTTACGAACGATCCAATTAACTATCTTTAGTATTGGCCGCCAATGCCGCATAAGTTGCCCAGTGATATTCCTAAGTTTGAAGGTAAGCCAAGAGAGGACCCCTCGAACCATGTGATGACTTATCACCTCTGGTGTGCATCTAATTCCATTTCAGATGATTCAATTCGTTTACGACTTTTCCAGCGCACTCTAATTGGTCTTGCGGCCAAGTGGTACATTGAGTTACCGCAAGCCACTTTTTATAACTTTAGTCAGTTAGCTACTTCGTTTTTAACTCATTTTCAGTTGCCAGTCAGATATGCCAATGGCACGAAATTATTAACTTCATTAAAGCAGTCAACGTCCACTTACATTTCAGATCATATTCATGAATGGAGACGTCGATGCCGTTTAGTGAAAGTTTTTATCCCGGATCAGATCTTAGCTGAATGGTTTGTAAAATCTTTATTGCCCAAGATCACTGAAGATGTAGCTAAGGCTGGAGTCGTTACTGAGGAGCAAGTAATTTCTCAAGCATAGTACCTTGACTTAGTTTATACTCAGTCGGGTATGTTACATGAGAAAATCCCCGATCTACCCAAACAAAATCAAATCGCTGTTGCTCCTTCAGGGTCTCATGCTGCTGATGGTATGATTGGTATGGTTAATACCAAAAGTAAGAAGAATTCTTCCAAGAATTCTTCTCCTATCATAACCTTGCCAGATTCCCTGACAGGAGAGTCTTCTGCAGAATTTTCCGCCGATATTCATGATGTAGAGTCATCTACAGTTAAATCAAAAATCGGTGGTAAGAAGAAAGGGAAGAAGAAGAATAAAACAGATAAGAATTCGAAAGAGAAACCTGAAAAAGTGGAATCAATTGATGAAAAACGCAAACCTCGTTATCTGTGTCTCATCTGTGATGAAGAACATTTTACGAGAGACTGCCCTCATCGTGCAGAGGTTGCGAAAATTGTCAAAGGTTCCCAAACTCCTGCTATTTTGAAGGATCCTTTTCCAAATCAAGACCGTAAAATGATAGGTTCGTCCTCCAGTGCCAATGAAGAACCGATATTGATGATGTCCCATGTTAGGATTGCGACTCGATCGCAAAATTATGGCAGTAAAAGTCCTGTTGATGGTAAAGAAGCAAAATCTTCTCATTCGAATCCATCAACCTCAGCTCCCGGTTCCGATCCACTACATATCGAGAAACCTAATCCAAACTTAGTAATCAAACCACCCGACAAGGGTATACTTCGAAAGTCTGCTTTCAATCCACATGCGAGAGCATCTCAGAACTATAACATTGTTGACGATTTAGCTGTTTCACCCGGATTGACTTTGGAAGTGCTGCAATCATGTCCAGCACAGTGCAAATTACTTTTGTCGGCTATAGGAGCTGTTGACGTTCAGGACCCGAACCTTGTAATCTTCAATCTAGAAAATAGTGCACGACGCTTACCTCATCAAATGGCTGTCCAGATTCCAGTGATAGTCAAAAATAGACCTGTTCATAGGACTGTGATTGATGAGGGAGGTTCCACGTGTATTATGTCGATACAGTGTTGGAGATCGCTTGGTTCTCCTTCACTAAATCAATCCCCGACAATTCTAAAGGCCTTTGATGGCCATGGGTTTCATCCTTTTGGCATTCTACAGGATCTACCTATAGGGGTTGAAGGTAAAAACCGTTAATCTAGACGTGGAGGTGGTTTGATTGCCCCTCTAGATTACAACCTTCTCTTGGCGTAGTTGGTCTTACGCTATGACAGCTGTTGTTTCATCGGTCTTTCGGCTTATAAAAGTATTCCTCATAATGGAAAGATCGTAACCTTAGACCAGTTGTCTTACTTTTCATCCGACCCAGCCTCTGCTGAGAGCATTCAACATGTTGGTAAAGCGACGATCCCATATAAGGATGTTGGAGTAGGACTAGTTAAAGATTCCAGTTTAGTGGGTACTTTTCGTTTTCCTCCTATCAACGCATCGTCTTCTACTGCAACCATTCATATGATTTCATCAGGTACCATTGTTAATGATGATCCTTGGATCATACCTTCTAAATTTGAGATAGACTCATCTGGTACTTCTATGCCTTTGAGTCCGTATGAACTTGCGTATCAGACCGTGCATTTATTTTCCGACACAACATCAACCCAAATTGACTTAATGAATGTGGTGCATGAGGAATCACTTTCGACATCAAACTTGGATTCAATAATTTTTTCTGAACTATTTCAAACTGATGAGAAAATTCGTGAGATCCTATGCATCGATGAGTTACCATGGGAAGAGCTTCATCACAAACCTTCGTTTTTACCCGAGGGCGATCATTTTGAAAATGATTTTTCATCAATTTTTACGACTGAATATGTCAAGGACGCTCAGAATCCAATGAAACATCCCGATTCTGAGTTAAACTTGGGAAATATTTCTCGAAATATTCCCCTTGACATTTCAGTTAAGCCTGGAATTGTTGAAAACGTTCATATAGGTGCCTCTTGTACGGAAGATGAAATTCAAACATATGCGGCCCTATTTCAAGATTTCCACGACGTGTTTTCCTGGTCATATGAGGAAATGCTAGGAATTGACCCCGCAATTGTAGTTCATGAAATCAAAACTTACCCAAACGCTAAACCCGTCCGACAACATTTGCGTCAGATTCACCCAAGAAAAGCTGCTGCGATTAAAGCAGAAGTTGAAAAATTACTCAAAGTAGGTTTCATTATCCGATCCCGTTAACGGATTGGGTATCGAATATTGTTCCTGTTAACAAAAATCAAGGGACAATAAGAATATGTATCGACTATAGGGACATTAATCGAGCATGTCCAAAGGACAATTACCCTACTCCCTTTATCGATCAAATCATTGATGATTGTGCCGGCAGTGAAATTTTCTTCTTCATGGATGGATTTTCTGGATACAATCAAATCAATATTCTACCTACTGATCAACCAAATACGGCATTCATTTGTCCATGGGGGACATTTGCTTATTGAAAATTACCTTTTGGGCTCAAGAACGTCAGGGCAACTTTTCAACGGGCCATGTCTTATGCTTTTCATGATATCAAGCACATTGTGAAACCCTATCTCGATGACTTTCCTACTCATTCATTACATCGAGCTGATCATCTCGTCCATTAAGAGAAATCTTTATGAGGTGTAGGCATTATCAGATTAGGTTGAATCCCCACAAGTTTTCTGTATTGAAACGGGTCGGTTGCTGGGGTTTGTTGTTTCGAAAGCCGGCATTCGCGTCGATCCCTCGAAGGTTGAAGCCATTATCAAATTGCCTCCTCCATCGAGTCTTTGCCAACTCCAAAGTTTGCAAGGGAAAGAAAACGTTTTACATCGATTCATCCCTAACTACGCTGAGATTACAAAGGGTTTTACCCGGTTTTTGAAGCAGAATACTTCATTCTTTTGGGACGAGATAGCTGAGAAATCTTTTGATGCGCTAAAAGACGCGTTGACCCATGCAGCGTTGTTGCATCCTCCCAACTACAACCAGGACTACTTCTTGTATCTCGCCGCTTCCTATTCCACCATCGGAATGGTGTTAGTTCAGGAAGATGAATTCGGTACTGAACATGTGATATATTACCTTAGTCAAACGTTAAATCCAACTGAGCTAAAATACTCACATGTGGAGAAATTGGCATTGGAAGCTGTTCAAGCTGTCCAATGTTTTCGTCATTACATTTTACTACGTAAGACTATAGTTATTTCTGATTGCAACCCTATCATCTATATTTAGACCAAGCAATTGCTAGGGGGCAAGTACTCCAAATGGATTGTTATCCTGCAGGAGTTCGACTTGGAGTTTGAAAAGTCCAAGTCAAAGAAATATTTAGTTTTTGCGGAATTAATGTGTGACTTCCTGCGTGCTGACACAAAAACTGTGGCGGAGGAGCCCATTGTGGACAAATCCTTGTTTCTAATCAACACTTTAGATCTGTGGTACGGAGATATCATCATTTATCTCCAAACCCAATCCTTTCGGCCAGATATTTCACGATCGGACCGTCGAAAAATACGATTCCAGTCCCAACAATTCAAAATTATTGGAGATACTCTTTATCGTCATGGGGCGGACTCTATTTTTCGACATTGTTTGACTCATGAGGAAGCTGAAAGGGTCGTCAATGACTGCCACTCTGGAGCGTGTGGCGGTCATATGTCTGGGTATGCCACAACCCAAAAGATATTGCGTGCTAGCTATTTCTGGTTGTCCATGTTTAAAGATTGTATTATTGCGGTCCGAAAATGCCACAACTGCCAAATTTTTGATCGAAAGATGTGCGCTCCACCTCTCCTCTTCACCCTATAATTGTCATTTGGTCCTTTTTCCAAATGGGGTATCGATTTTATTACATGTAACCCTCACTCGGTCGGGGGGCATGCATATATTATCCTTGCGGTAGATTATTTTACCAAGTGGGCCGAGGCGATGCCTACATTTGAGGCAGACGGAAAAACAGCTGCGATTTTCGTATTCAATCATATAATTTCTAGGTTTTGTGTTCCACAAGTGATTATCACTGATCATGGGCGTCATTTTTGAAATGTTATGATGACTGAACTTACAGTCCAGCTTGGCTTACGTCACGACAATTTAACTCCGTATTATCCACAAGCTAACGGCTTGGTTGAAGCCATCAACAAAGTTTTAGTCATCATGATCCGACGAATCATTGGGATTCATCGGTCGAATTAGCATAACATTCTATTTTCAGCGCTGTGGGCGTATCGAACCTCAGTTAAAACGTCAACAGGGTTCACTCCTTTCCAACTAGTTTATGGTTTGGAAGTTGTGTTACCTATTGAGTGTGAAATCTCGTCATTGCGAATGGAAATCAAGTTACTTCCAGCCACTTCCGAAGAGGAAATACGTTTGTTATACTTCGCTCAGCTAGATGAGAATCGACGCGATGCTTCATTAGCGATCGAATCTCATGCAAAACGTATTAAAGCACAGTATGATCGAAATGTGACCCCTCGAAATTATCTCATGCATATATCATCCTTGCGGTAGATTATTTTACCAAGTGGGCTGAGGCGATGCCTACATTTGAGGAAGACGACAAAACAGTTGCGATTTTTGTATTCAATCATATAATTGCTAGGTTTGGTGTTCCACAAGCGATTATCACTGATCATGGGTGTCATTTTCGAAACGTTATGGTGACTGAACTTACAGGCCAGCTTGGCTTGCATCACGACAATTCAACTCCTTATTATCCACAAGCTAACAGCTTGGTTGAAGCCATCAACAAATTTCTAGTCATCATGATCCGACGAATCATTTGGATTCATCAGTCAAATTGGCATAACATCCTATTTTCAGGGCTGTGGGCGTATCGAACCTCAGTTAAAATGTCAACAAGGTTCACTCCTTTCCAACTAGTTTATGGTTTGGAAGCTGTGTTACCTATTGAGTGCGAAATCCCGTCATTGCGAATGGCCATCGAGTTAATTCCAGCCACTTCCGAAGAGGAAAGACGTTTTTTATACTTGGCTCAGTAGATGAGAATTGACGCGATGCTGCATTAGCGATCGAATCTCATGCAAAACGTATTAAAGCTCAGTATCATCGAAATGTGACCCCTCAAAATTTTTTGGAAGGAGATCTAGTCTTATTGTACGATCAAGCAAATGATAAATTAGGCGCTGGAAAATTCGTGCCTATTTGGCATGGCCCCTATGTTTTCAAGCGAAAGCTAGCGAAAGAGGCCTATGAATTGGTAGACTTTGACGAGGTCTCTTTAGGTAAATCCAGAAATGGTCTTTACCTGAAGAGGTATTATGCTTAAGATGAGTGTGAAGATTTTTTAGTTAGGTTAGTTTTTCTTCTAGCTCATGTGTTTTAGATTTAAAAGTGTGCTTAGTTTAGAGAGTTTTTTTCGTCGCTATTCCCGCTTATCTTGGTTTTACTCTTTATGTCGCAGATGTCGACGCCCCTCCAAACCTACATTGGTTTCGCTGATGGTGCTTGTCATAGTACATGGAATATTTCTTCTGCAGCTTGGGTTATCTATTCGCCCTATGACGAGTTGGTATCTATGCATGGGGTAAGCCTCAGTCAAACAACAAACAACATTGCGGAATATAGTGCAGTGATTGAGTTATTATCTGAATCTATTTCATTTTGGATTCGGAGTTTGATAGTGAGGTTAGATTCTGACTCGTTGTATTACAACTTAATAGAGTATACGCCATTAGAAATCCAGTCTTATTGAGATTATTTTTGAGAGTGTGTCTCTTGGAACGTGAGTTTGATTATATTGAATATCAGCATATTCCAAGATCTTTAAATACATTAGCAGATGCAATTGCTTCTCAAATGTTAAGTAGACATGTGCAATAATCATACAAGTAAATTTAAAAACATTCCATAACATGTTTAACAAGACAAGCCAGTAATAACGATATCATATTACATAGGAGTGTGTCAAAAAATACATCGTCCTCGATCATAGGTTGAAAAACACCTTATGATCGCAAAAATGATAAGTACAAAAAGCAAAATGTCACATGTGACTACATAAGCGATCATCCCATCACTGGTGATGATCTCGATACGAAACCACTGCACGAGCCACCTTACAAAGGAACCTCCTAAAAGGTCCGAGGACTACAATCACATAGTGCTGAAGCCGATAAGGAATGTCATCTATGCTAGTCTCAGCAATATCCCCTGTCAAGCGCTCTAGGTGACTCTCCAACTCGGCCAAAGTCTCTGCTGATTCGTCCTGTGGGGCTGGAGCTGGCGCAAGTGGTTGCCTTCTCTCGAAAGGCCGGAGAGCGGCTGGTCACTGTGGACCCACATATGCATTTTAAAAAAAAATTATTACTATCAGTTTTGAGACGATATAAAAATAATAAAAATTAACATTAGGAAGGTGTTGAAAATGATTACCTGAGTCATCCAACTGCTCTCCTGGAGGAAGAGCCATGTCTGGGTCTCCATGAAAGTCAATCCCAGCATAAGGAAAGTCCTGGATAGAGAAAACCTGATGCTCGAACCATTGGAAAAACTCAGGTTTGAACCAGATAACCTCGGTCCCCTCGTCAGGATGACGGGCCATGATTGCGAACCATTGCATCAGTCTGGGCTCTCGGGGATGCCCAACTCCAACTGTAAGATGCTGTGGGATGAGCATAGGAATCCTCTCTAGGCCAAAGCTGACGACTAAAGCTCCATAACCAAAAGTCTTCAGTCGTCTGTTCTTGGCCCTGGTCAATTGGCCCTTCACATTGGCCAACACAGCATCGCACCAGTTGAAAACGGTGCCTTGAAAGCAATCGACTGCCATACGCATCTAGGATCTGGTGGCAATGTGTAAAGCAGCAGCCCTGTAAAGTCGAGTAACAGTGAATGCAATCACCTTGAGCTCAGGAAGGGATATAGTCTTTATGTCTATCCCTTTGTCTCTGGTCGGGCAGTCGCAGTACTCTAATCGAAGGCTATCGACGGACTGGCCACCCGCCCTAGCCCCGAACAGGGTCAAGTCAACGCCCCTCTTAGGCAAACCAGTGAAAAAGTATATGTCCGCCGGCTCAATCTCGAGCTGGTGGCCACCAATGAAGAAACACTGGTCCTGAACGTTCCACCTATCAACCATCCACTGCAAGAAATCCACCTGAGCCCTCATGCCAGGAATGGCCCAATATCTGTACAGTCCACATGCCCTCAAAGCATCAAGCAAAGGTTGATGATTCCACGCGGCTGTATCCACATCATCGTGCTCTTTTTCACGCCAATCTAGCATGGTGTACTACCTACATCAAGCCAAAAGATCAATTAGAATGCTAGAATTATTTTTCTTTGGTCAATTTTTGAGAGTTTTTGGGTTAAAAACCCTCACGGCGGGGCCCGCACCCTTCCTGTTGGACAAAGTGCGTGGGACCACACTTTGTCCACATGGAAGGTGCAGACCCCGATATTTTTCCCAATGGAGAAAAAGTTGGGGTCCGCAGGTTCGCAGTGGTGAGCCTGCGTACCCTGAGCACGGGTTTTTCGCCCAAAAACCCTCCTAAAAAACGAAATAAAGCACCAAATTGAAAAACTAAACGGTTGAAAAACAAGAGGAGGATGATGTGGATTACCTGGTGAAGACGACATCCGATTCTGACGGTTGGATTTTCTGCAATCCTCTCGGGAAGTTTTCAGAGAAAAAGCACTATTTCCTCACCCAAATCACAAATGGTAAAAATGAATGGTAAAAACCCCTTTTTATAAGTTTTTTGAGTAAATAAATTTCAAATTTGTTTATGTTTCACTTTAAAAAGGTATTATTTCGACATTTTTATCTCTTTCAAGCAGGTATGAGTAATGTTTGTGTTTTTGTGCAAGATAATAGGATTATTCAGGCGAAATTTATCATTTTCAACCAGAGTCGTCTTTTAAGCCCTTTTCTGACTCCTAAAACATGAAAAGATTGCCGAGTTTTTCTTTTAAGCTCGTTAAAACGGAATTAAAAGACGGTCGATTTACAGCTCTTTTTCGACCGTAAAAACATAAAATATTTCCGGATTTTTGTCGTTTCAAATTTGATATTGGTTATAAAACGACGTGTCCTTGGTCGCTTTTTTACTTTTTCGGATCAAAGACACTAATAACGAAAAGTACTCCTTGGTCGTAAAAGATAAAGCGGTTCTCTCAAGTATTATTTTATACTTTTTCGGGCTTGGGAGACACAAATTTACGAAAAAGTCAAACCTCGGAGTCTTCTTAAGTTTTTTCAGACTCTCTAAAAATGAAAAACGCCGAGTTTCTCCTATACTGGACTTGTTAAATTTCGACAGTAAAGGACCTGTTCAATTAAAAACAGGAACGGACCACTCATTCTTAGGGTTCGAATTTAAACTAAGTTGGACTCACCCGAAGGGTGAGCTTATAATCAAGCATATGTTATCCTCCTCAAGCTTGTAAAAAATAAAGAGGTACTTGCCAGAAATGGTGGGGGAAAAGAGAGAAAAATGAGTATGTTTGTCATACTTTATAACCACTCTTGAACACGACACTTTCATTCACCTGGGTTGGGAAATCCTTTACCTAACAGTTGATCAAACCATATCGAAAGTCTTCAGCCAGTTTCTGGGTATTAACTTTGGGTCAATCATCACCAAACCATCTGTCATGTCGCTATGTGTTCAAGAGCTCAGTGCAAATAAGCCATTCATCTGCAAAATGTCTGTCATCCATATTGACCATCCCTGACTCAGTCCTTGCAACTAAATTTCTTCAACTTGATCTATGATTTCATGTCGTGAGCTTCCTTACGACGGATCGCTTTCTATCGACTCCGACTCATTATCTAGAAAGATGATCTAGGAATCGTCAGTACCTTGGGATCTGCATGCCTCAATGGTAGGTTTCTCACCTCTGACAATAGTTTACATCATTGACTTTCGATCAAAGGACTCCGTGACATGTTCGACATCAACACATCTTATCACATTTCATGGATTGTGCTGAGTACTTTGAGGGCCATTGTCATTATTGGTGGTTTCTCCCACGCTTGTTAACAGTTTACATCATTGACTGGTAATCAAGCGGTTTCTACCATGTTCGACTTCGACACATTCAATCACATGGATAGAATCGTACTATATCGGGACGTAGAAATGAAGACCCTGGATCTAGTTTCCACCATTCAGGTTGCGAGGAATTTTATATTCATTATATTATGGACTATTCATAAACAGATGGCTGCATCCATATTGTGTCCACGTGTGTCTGTACTTATGATGTGTTACGAGATCATTCCTATATCAGAGCAGTAGTTAGTCTCCTAGTCAGTTAGTCTTCTAGTCAGTTTTCAGTCTCTTAGTCAGTTGTTATCTGAGTATGGGAATGCCTACCTCAGCGATGATATGATCTCATATATATATTTTTCATTGAATGTTTTTACAGGTTCCAACCGAGCTCTCCGCAAGATGATCCTCGAAATGATAAAGCACTTCACTCTTCCTATATGATAAATGAAAAATCCTCATATACTACAAACTTCGCACTTTAGGGGGCAATCTGTTACACAAAAATATCGTCACCTTGATTATTTGCAGTCGGTGTAGGCCTATCATCACCTATACCAGCTTCCTAAGCAAGTCTTAAACCTCAGCTTTTCAAAACAAGCTTGAGAAAAGAGAGAAAGACATCAAAAAAGCAATATAACTCTAGTTCCACACTTTCTCTTAGCTTTTCCTGCGGGCCCACACCTTTTGTTCAAGATATATGCGTACTTATACGCTCTGTATGTAAAGG
>APFE031039866.1:12194-23745 GCA_000404065.3 Pinus taeda
CCTTTTTGGCTTCATTAGGGAGTGAGTGAAGCTTGTCAAAGTAGAGGAGACTTCTTGTTGGACCCTGGGAGGAGCTTGTACAGCGTCAAGGCAAAGGTTGTAAGGTTCTTCTCCTTTTGAATTAATATAATCAAGCTCATTTTTCTCAACAAGCATCTCATGTTATTTGTTTCATGGACTCCTTGACTTTCATGTTGAATATGTTTTATAATACTGGATATTCAGGTGCTATTTAATCATTTGCCTTGTTTGTGCTTGCAGGTTTGTGACGAAGGAACTTACTTGGATTAAAGGAGCGAAGGAATCTCCAAACTTGTGTTGGACATGAGGTAGGCCTTAAACACATTTATTTGCCATTATTTATAAAGCGCATTTAGAGAAAGATAGTGCCTGGTTGGTTTGTTTGTCATTAGGTCTTCATTAGATTCTAGGAAGGTCTATCTTGTCCGCAAGATCGACTCATTCCGCGTGACACATATCTATCTCACTTGTGTCTACTAGGATACCTACTACCATATGCCCCATTAGTTATGTCCTCATGTCCATGATTGATCTGAAGTGGTCACTATTGCTGCAAATTTGACAAACTCGAAAGTAGTATCGCATTCATCTATGCTTCTTTTCTCTTATTTCTGCATGATTTTTTTCATTGTCTTCTTTTCAAATCCTTATTTATTCCTTTAGGCTTCTCAATGTGGTTTCCAAGTTAGAAGAGCGTCCCCCACCATGCTGCCCATCTAATGCATGAGATTCTATGTAGTCTACCACCTTCCTCAACATTTGATTTGTTACCTGCAGAGCATACTCTATCAGTTAAACCCAATCACAATAAACCAACTTACCTTAGCATAATTTCAGGAGGATACCTTGTCTGCAAGATCATCAAATCAGCATGATAGATGTATAACATAAACATAACAACATATAGACATATATCGAATAAGTGTATCAACACATAAACATCATTCTAGTTAGGGTCCAGTAATGAATGCAATGCCATATTAACAATGCATGTCATGACCTCATGCATGACAACAACCATTAATCCATTGTACACATTTCCACATGAAACTATCAACATGCATAAGCAATGCCTAAGAAAATACACATACACATAAATGCATATAGTCGAGCATAAGAAACCAATTCTTGTAATCAACCTACAAGACTAATACATGTAATCAAACAACCAAGAATGCAACATAACATACAAGGATGTAATCAAGATGCATATGATCATCTAACCAATCATATACTTCTCACGATGCATTCCACAAAATCAATATCATTTTCCTCATGACAACCTTACTATAACCATGATCAACATGATCCAATGCAACAAGCATGTGGAATGAAAGTGCAATAGACACACATGCAACTGACATGCATTCATGACCAACACATTCACCCAAGGAGAGCACAAAAGTGCCTTGATACCACTCTGTAACACCCCATTCTCCCAGGTCCACCCTAGAAACCGACCAACCACGGTAAACATGCGACACGAGAGGTCAATGTAAGGGATTCAACTTCCTTGGTGACCTTAAGGAAATTGAACTGACAAAACTTATCAAACAAACACATCCATATTAGTAACAACACCCTTAGGAGACATGTTAGCCACTCAAACATCATGTCCCTGAGTCCCATTGATGATTTAAGACTTTTTACCCCTAGTCTCTCTCATTATATAGGTAGGACAACATCAAGAAACCCAGAGTCGCTCTCATAGGCCTATATGACAGTGTCCCTGGACTCTTTTTCGCAGACCTATGCCAGTGTCCCCATGATCTAAGCCACTTTTCTAGCCCAGAATTCCAACGTCTACCCAAAACTTGTTAAGTCTCTAGAATCCATTAAATACATGAGGAAAAGATAAACACATCAAAAATAAACCTCGAGACTAAGCATAAACATCCCAAAACGGGACTAAGCTTCTATCAAACACTTGGCATCAATTCAACCTACAAGTCTAGGATACAAGACATAACATAAATGGCTAAAAAAGCTTATATAACATAACCAATAGGATCACCACCTTTTCCATTGAACTTTTATAATATCAATTAGGTCTTGCATCCATCCATTTAATAATTACAAGTAAATACCTGAAATAACCATAACATGAACCAGTCATATAACCATGCGTATAACTAGCATAAAACCATATAAATATCATAGATATGAAAACCATCAAATCCATATATAAACAAGTTCAAACGTAAGGGAACTTAGCTTTTATTAATCACAGGCAAATCCAACCAGGTTTAGCACTTCCACATACCACGCGACCATAAACATGGTTGAACCAAATCCCTCTTTCAGCCAGTCATGCCTGTGTGATATTCCAAGCATGTACAGGTGATCTCTTAGAACCACCAATGAAACAACAATCAAGGGAATCTAGAGCGTAAACCACCTAGACCCTCATCAAAATGTGATCACACCAAAATTGGTGCTCTAATCACAACCAAAACAAACTTTCAATTTCATCTGGAATCCATCACTATCCTTGAAAACATTTCCATCTCTTTATCTCTCAGGATTTACTGCAATCCAATCAAGGATCACTAGGCCCTAAACTCAGACTAGTCTCTTAAGCTTTACTACAATCCAAGATGAGATCAATAGGCTCTAAAACAAGAATTCTCCCTTGGGATTTACCATGAATTCCACTAAAACCAGTCAAGGGATTCCTAGGCCTTTAGGAATGAAACTTGAGAGAACCTTTGGCCCGGATTCTGAAATCCATCCGGAAAACCAAATCTAGAAATCGAGATATGCATCCCAACATACCATGACATCTAGAAAAAGGCAAGGCAAGGTTGAAAACCATTATCATAACTTGACAAAACCATACCACTCACAATCAAGAGAACCATACACCAGCATGCAAATCTAGGCATGTCCAAACCTGCCAGGAAATCACAAATGCAAAAGGTTACCTGCAAGTATTATTGTTGAAGCTACTTGATCTTGCTTTCCTTCCCTTGATTCTTTCTTTCCTTTCTTTCCCTTTACTTGCTTTTCCTTCCTTGCTCCAAAGGTAGAGTGCTCCAAGAAACCTCTATGTGACGAAGAGTGAGATAAAGAGAGAGAATAATGAGAGAGCTCCAAACCTGTACTAATAAAAGGTTACCAATTGATTCTCAGAAGCCTTTTTATTAGTGAGGCCTCCAATTCTTCATTTTCCTTCAATTTCCTCCTCACATGCAACCTGTGACCTTTCACCTTAGTTTTCTCCTAATTTCCTTTATTTTCATATATAAATGTGCTAAAAATGCATTTTTTACTTTTAATGCCTTTTCCTTAGCCTTTGCCGATTTTCCTTAGCCAAAACACACATCCAATGATGCCCACTAGAATATCTCTGCCCAACATTCAGTGTGGAATAAATGTCCCTTAACCATGGTATTTTATTTTTCGTTATTAACTTTTATTACATGAACTTTTCAAGAGGGTTGTTACATCTAAGGAAGGAAAAATTTCTTATGTTTTTTTTTTTTTTTTTTAATTATGCATCTTTCCATTATCCATAGAAACGTGAAATCAAACAATGTCCAGTTTGTCAAAAAAATTCATGCTTGTCTTTGAGACCTTGGCTTAGGATCTCGAGTTCAATTCTTAGCCACAAGAAGCGATCTACCAGACATATTTTTTCCTCACCAGAACTACCATTTTTATCATTGATGTTATCATGGCCAAGTCTTTGGGTTGGCTTACTTGCATTCATTATAGGTAGAAAAGTGGAGTTGTAAGAAATTTTTAATTTAAAAAAAATGGTTGAAATTAACAATTTATTAGAGTTGCTGAGAGAGCTATTATCTTGTATACTACTAAAATCATAGCTCAAATCAACAAGGGAACTCTTTTTGACATTCAAGCCTTCGTGCAAAATGCACAAGTAAATAATTTTTTTTGCAACTTTAGTCTTAACTATAGCAAGATGAGCTTCAACAGAAGAGTTGTTATTCTAAATCATTTTTTGTTTGGAACGATCCTTTGTTCAAATTTGAGATAGACTCCCATCAATAATAAGAATATGAATTTGAGGTTGACTCAAGAGAAGATTTGCATGCAGGTGTAGAAATTCAATGTGTACTTCCCAAGCAAAATCATCAGACCTTGGGAGGAGCTTGTCAATAACAAGAAAAGAACATGTCTTGGATATGACAAAGATGTGTCCTTTCATATTCCGAACTATTCCAAGCCCATCAAATTTCAAATTTTTGTCATGATAGTTCATCTTCACCTATTCTTGATCTTCTTCCACAATAGCCACAACATAATGTCAGATGCCAACATGGTGAGAGGGTTGCGCATATGAAATATTAGTGTTTTCATATTCATCCATGTGAGGATTTTGGTCAGCGTTATCATCACTCAAACAGAAGCTTCAGAAAGAAGCTTCCTATAAGAACAAAGATTCATCTTGGATGGATCGCTTCTTGGAAATGGGCTTCAAAAACGAAGAAGATATTTTAGTCATATGTCAGAATTTAAGTTTTCTCCATCTTCTAACCTTGTATCTGGAAGTGGGGAATTGATGGTCATCTACAAGTTTCAAAAATACCTCAAGTGACTATGAGCCACAACCTGAACCTACTACTTCATCCTATAGCTAGCAAAAAGCATACCTAGATTCAGAGTTGTAGAAAGATATATAAAAGCCCCTAAGCATGCATTTGGTTTTTGTTCTTCCTTAAACCACCGTAGGTTGTAGACCTCCCTTTTCCAAGTTGAAAGTATCCCTCTTCAAAGCATTAGGAACACTTCCTCTAATAGAAGGCATCAACTTCTTGCCAGATTTTGAAGAGTTCTGGGAATCCTACTAAGCGTTCCTTTGGTTGGTGACCTTCCTTAAACTACTGCAGGTTGTAGACCTCCCTTCTTCTAGGTTGAAGTTCTACCACTCCAATGCATTAGGGACACTTCCTCTAGTAGAATATTTCAATTCACCAGATTTGTAAGAGTTTTGACTACTGCACTAAGTGTTCCAGTGTTGGTGTTCATCCTTAAACAACTAACAATTGAGACCTTGAGTTCTCCCACCTTATGCCATCATTTCAAAAAGAAAATTTAGTTTATTTCTATCATCCGTTGTTTCATTTCTATTATAGCTCTCTCCTTGGACTCGTATATGCCTCTTTGGATTAAGGGCAAAAATGTTGGAAACCTAATCTACTAAGAGTTCGTGTGGAATGTAAATAGTCAAAGGGAGTCCAAGAGACCACTTGGTATGGAAAACAATGTTCACTCGAATGTATTATATATGTATATCACTTGTAAATAAATAGATCTCACTATTTATCCAACTCTTGTTGTGCACATTCCATGTGTGTTACACACAGGACACAAGTTGTTGGACACAATACCATACTTATGGAATAGAAGCACATACAAGTTGAACTAGTATAAGATCCTTTCATGAAAATCTCTACATTCATAACAAATATTAAAGACTAAAATAATAGATGGATTAAAAATGTTGTAAGGAATAAACATACATTTACATTACCCTCCATATGTTTTAGGCCTCCATATGTTTTAGGCCTTCTTGTTACTAGGAGAGTTAGGTCTAGACGCGTGTTCATATGGATATTAAGTTGAGAGAATTTTAAGATGAGAATAAACATTATTACAAAAATAATAACAATAATATATTAGTTTTATTTAATAATATAAAAGTACAAATATAAATACAATAATTTTAATTTCAAAATAATTAAATTATTTTGGAGATACAAATTTTCAATGGAGTAAATATCTCAATTGCACATTAAACAAACTAATAACGGATAAGTTAAAAATAAAAAATAATCAAACCTAGTAGTAACTAAATTTGTCAACTCAACATCACCAAAAATTTAATAATTAAATATTTCCACACATATTATAAAATATAGTAAAGTATAAATTTTACTATACAAATAAATTATATGTGAAAATATTTATCAAATACATATTAATTGTTTTTTAATAAGGTTTATGTCTGTAATATTACACTACCCCGAATGTATTGAGGTGCGATTTAATTGACATGGTTACCCATAATTTTCATAATAATATCTAACGGTTAAGGTTCGATTTAATTAACCTAATTTCATATAATTTTGATAATGGTTAAGAAATTTCTTCTCTTAACATATCAATTTGAAAATTAAAAAAAACTTATATTATAATAGAAATTTAGACCGGTAATAAGCTACATAACCATATTAATAAACGTATGAGACCAGAATAGAAATTAAGGCCACGAAACAGTGAGGGAAATGACGTGCCAACATGTAAAATGTCTTAATAGCCCTAGTATGATAGCAGAACAACAATTATAAGACCACATATAAATGCTCGATACCCCTAGATCCATGTGCAACATATACACCACACAACTATAAAAGCATATGTAAATTGTATACAACTAGCCGATACGGACGTTGATTTGTCCTTTTCGGCAGAGTATACTCGGTGTTAACAATATTGTTCGACCTTTTTATGAAAAACCATATTTGCTATCAGCAGCCTGCGGTGCACATAACTTCTCTTAAGCTCCTCTGGCCATCGATTGTTTTCTTTCATTATATAATAATATTCTATGCGAGAAGGAACGAAAGCTCGTCCAACTCTACTAAACTCTCGATGTATGTCGAAATAAAATTCTCGGTATGCAGGAAATTCTATTCGAGTAAAATGGAGGAGGAAGAAGATTTCTTTTCCTGCAATATCTCACTTCCACTTGGGGAAACGGAGGGAGACGGACGATTAACTCTGTTTATTTGAAGGTCTTGAACAAACTCCAATCTCGTACTGGTAATCCCCCGTAGAATCCTCCAACAATAATTGGCACGATTATTTGGAGGCATCTATTTCATCAACATGATCATTTGCTGCTTTCAAATTTTCTTCTTCTTGATTAATATCGTCATGCTTATCTGCTAGATGGTCATAATTATAACAATCAAGATTCTCTACTTCTACTACTTCCGTTTCCCTCTATCTCACCGACTTTGTTTTCAGGGTTGTATTTTGAGAGAGGCCATCATATATATCTTCGATATCTTTCTCATTATAATTACTAGAGTCAAAAGGCATATCCATTCTCTTGAAGGGCTCATGGAGTTCGGGATCTAATTCACCTATTTGTAACCTCTTTCTCAAGTGGGTGTTGTAGTACTTCTTTATTTCATTATCCTATCGACCAGGAAGTCGCCCTGCTATCAATGACCATCTACACATGTAATCACATTACATTCCATATTCATTTCCCCTTACTCTCTCTTGATGGATATATATATGAAGATTATGAAATCATGGTAAGAACCATAGTTACCAAGTTCAAATTTGAATTCGATACGATACGGAAAAAATTTGACTCTATAAAATTCAATACGGAAAAAATTCAACACTATAAATCTTAAAAACGCTCATACATATATATATATAATTATAATTATAATTAATCATGATATTCAAACTTTTAATAAAAATATAAAAGTGGTATAAGTTAATTTTTTTCCAAAATAGAAATTACTGTTTTTTATGTTTTATATAAGAGTTATTGATTTGCAACCAATTTGTTATTTTATAATTTCTTGTAAGGTAAGAATTATCTTTTTTCTTAATTGCAATTTGTCATTTCATAAAATTTTCTAATTTAGAAATTACTATTTTTTTATTTTTTTCTATAAAAATTATATTTTATTTTTTACTTTTTTTCCAATAAGATTATCATATCAATTTGGTAAGATAGAAATTACCGATTTTCTTTTTTTTTTCTTATAAAAATTGTCAATTTTTTCTACTAAGAAATACCAACTTGCTTAATTCATTATGTGATTAAAGCTTGAATACAGAAAATACTAATTGCTAATTCTTCTAAGAAAATTTATAAAAAGTAATTGATCTTAGCGTTAGCTTTGCCTTTCCACATTATTTCAATTTTCCACTAGGATTGCCTAGTTCCAATTTCCAAACTTATTAATACTTTTTAAATTTATATGTTTACGCACCATCTTCTAAATTTTAAAAAAATATTTAAACAATGTTTAAAAATCTAGAATATTTAAACAATGTTTAAAAATCTCTTAATTTGAAAAATTGTTATGTATTTACTCAACCATATAAATGTGTATATATCAAATTTCAGATTTATTTATGGTATACCTTCCGTATGACCATTGTTTGGTGTAACCAAACACAGACCATGGTTGGGTGTAACGAAGCACCCAACGAAGCTCATTGCGTACTTCATGTTGGGTTGCGAAACACGTTAAAGGAGGAAGCAAGAGAGTAACGAAGCACATTGCGTAATCATGTTGGGGTGCAGAACACGTTAAGGGAGGAAGCAGGAGAAAGCGAACTGGAGTAAGTGACTTTGACAAAAATGTAGCACCCTATCAAATTGAAATTCTCAGAATTAATCGCCGTATCGAACCGAACTAGCGAATCAACCTATTTTTTTGGCCGATACGGACGAACTTGATAACTATGATAAGAACTTTTTGATTGAATATGCTGAACTTTATACCAAATTAGAAAAACTTGTTAGATAATTATTGCGGAAAGATTATTGCTGACTCACATACCGATTTCCAGGAAGACGATGTAATATGATGAGGAGCTCCTCTTCATCCGGGGTAATATCTCCCCGCTTAACATCTGGCCGAAGATAGTTCAACCAATGGAATCTACAACTCTGGGCACATCGTTTTAGGCCTAGAAAGCTAATTTCATCGGTTTAATATATTTTTACACTTATCTTCTCATGATAAACACATTCATTTCATTCAAATTCCAAGATCACTCATCGTTGGACTTGCACAAACAAGGAATAAAAGGATTAGGGATTATTATAAGATGTATTCACCCGATTTACACTTATCTTCTCATGATAAACACATTCATTTCATTCAAATTCCAAGATCACTCATCATTGGACTTGCACAAACAAGGAATACAAGGATTAGGGACTATTATAAGATGTATTTATCCGATTTCTTTGCACTAGATTTCCACTTACTAACTCCATGAATTTTAATGCAATCATTCAAAATCTTGTACTCAGCGACGTTGTAGTTGAAAATAATCCATATTATATTGTATTAATGGAGAAACCGTTATATGGTTGTAACTTAATTTTTTAAATTAGAATTAGTTTCTAGGTGGTAAGAATTTATTCTCATTTCATTATTCTTTTGTAATATATTTATTGAATCATTTTTGATTAATTAATTAATGACTTAAATTCCAATTTGTGTAACCTCTAAAAATTACAACAAAAAACTACAACAAATACACAGGCAGAAACACCAGCAAACGTGAGACAAAGCTCACACAACTTTATTCATTTATTTGCTCAATTACATCACACTTATATAGGAAACTCACTCACCTAAACTTCCTGAATATGTGCAACCAATTCCTAACCACTCACAACTAATTCTATTTCTGCATTATTCTGTTCAACCACTCACAACTAATTCTATTTCTGCATTATTCTCACATCCTCCCTTAATGGAGAAATGGATTTTCTATAATACCTAACTGACTTCTAAAAACTTCAAATTTGATTTTACCAAGGGGCTTAGTAAATATATCAGCCACATTATCCTTGGTGTTACAAAATATCAATCCAATTTCATTTGACTCAATTTTCTCACGTACAAAGTGGTACTGTAACTCAACGTGTTTTGTTTTAGCATGGTAAACTGGATTATGTGCTAACTTGATAGCACTCTGATGATCACAATTGATACATGTTGCACCACTTTGCGCTTCTTCAAGATCTGCAAGAATTCTCCGCAACCACATAGCTTCACAGGTGGCATTGGTCAAAGCTTTGTACTCTGACTCTGTTGATGATAAAGAAACAGTTGGCTGTTTCTTACTACTCCAAGATACGACCCCTGATCCAATATGAAATGCATAGCCAGAGGTAGATCGTCTGTCATCTGGATTTCCTGCCCAATCTGAATAAGAAAAACCTGTCAGTGCAACATCAGATTCATCAGTATACATAATACCAAGATTCATTGTTCCCTTTAAGTATCGGAGAACTTTCTTTGCAGCATTCCAGTGATTTCCTGAAGGCTTAGCCATGAATTGACTAAGGATACTGACTGAGTATGCAATGTCTGGTCTGGTAGTGGTGAGATAGTTCAAACTTCCCCCTAACTGACGATATAATGTTCCATCTGCCTCTTTCGATCCATTTTCTTTGTACAACTTTGCATTCTGTTCTAAGAGAGTTGACATAGCTTTGCAATCTGTCATATTGAACTTTTTAAGAATCTCCTTTGTATATTTGCTTTGAGTGATCAAAGTTTTACCAGGTTCTCTCCATACCTCAATTCCTAAACAGTAATGCATTTCACCCAAATCTTTCATTTCAAATTCCTGTGACAACTGAACTTTAATTTCTTCAATTAACTTGTGAGCATTACCTGTTATAAGGAGATCATCCACATACAATGATATTAAAGCAACATTTCCTTTTTCATCTTTCTTAACATACAAGTTAGGATCATTTTTGCTTTTCACAAATCCATTCTGAAGAAAGAAGGTATCAATCTTTACATACCATGACCTTGGTGCCTGTTTCAAACCATACAATGCCTTTCTTAACCTGCAAACCAGATGCTCCTGTCCCTGTTTGACAAACCCTTCAGGTTGAACCAAATAAACTTCTTCCTTTAAATCACCATTTAGAAAAGCAGATTTGACATCCAATTGATGTATATTCCAATTATGTTTTGTGGCTAAGGCAATCAGTAATCTAATTGTATTCAACTTAGCTACGGGTGCAAAAGTGTCTTCATAATCAATTCCCTCCTTTTGAGCATATCCTTTTGCTACTAATCTTGCCTTAAATTTATCAAGTGTACCATCTGCTTTAAATTTCGATTTGTACAACCATTTGCTTCCAATTGGAACTTTATTTTCAGGAAGTTCCACTAATTCCCATGTTTGATTTTTCATAAGAGAAGCATACTCATCATTCATAGCATTAATCCATGGTTCATGTTGTTTAGCCTGCTGATAATCAATTGGTTCTTCAACATTCATTATATTAGACATTAAGGCATAGTCTCTATACCTTGCAGGAAGCCGAGTCTGTCGGGACGACCTTCTTGGTGCTTCAATGCTTGTGGGTGTTCCATCCATGATTCGTCAGCTTTGAGGTGAATCACCCCCTTGTGATGACTCACTGCTGCTAGATGTGCTCGTACTGCTGCTATCATCCTGATCCTGTACCTGTACCTGTTCCTGCTTAATCAAAGTATCAAGCTTGATATGTGCATCATTAGATATATGCCATGTATCATTCTTTGTATTACTTTTATCAGTCTGCTCATGAAACAATACATCACGACTTGCAAATAGTTTATGGGAACTTGTATCAAACAATTTATAGGCTTTCTGATCCATACAATATCCAATGAAAATACACTTGATGGACTTGGCATCAAGTTTTCTTCTGTTAGCCTTAGGAATATGAGCAAAAGCAGTACATCCAAAGACTTTGAAATGACTCACATCAGGTTTATAACCA
>APFE031039868.1:11861-38858 GCA_000404065.3 Pinus taeda
TTGTAGGGGGTTTTTCCAGGGTCACATTGACCAAAAATCACTGTGTTATTTTCTGTGTGTGGCTGTCATAATTTTGTTCTGTTTTATCTCTGCAATTTCAACAGTTGTAAAATCTCTAAATTTATGTTTTCAGAAAAATATTATCATTTCCAGATTTTAGAATTTTTATCATGATTGGATTTAAAGCTAAATGCATGGAGTGATAAGGAAAACTGATAACCAAAGTGGGGGTTGAAATTTCTTCATGGTATCAGAGCTTGGTTGGCTGAAAAAATGCAGTTTGGGACAGTGAAGTGAAAATTACAGCAAGCTGATTTTTACACAAAAAACATAAACCTTTATCACATATTTGAAAATTTCAGTTTGATAGGACAGTGAAACATGTCTTTGGGTTTGAGAGTTGAAGACAGGTTAGATGGGCAGAACAACTACAGTGCATGGAAGGAGAGAATCCAGAGCATCTTTGAAGAAGCAAAAGTTTGGGGCATTATGGTAAATGCCACATAGAACCCAGTAGAAATACCTACTGACCCTCTACAGTTAGCAGAGTTTAACAAAAAGAATGCTAAGGAAAAAAGATTGATTCTAAAAGGAATAAAAAACCATGTCATTCCTCATGTGAGAGGAAAGACTTATGCACATAAGATGTGGACAGCCTTGACCAGTCTTTACCAGAGCTCAAATGAAAATAAAAAAATGGTCCTAAAGGAGAAACTGAAGGCCATTAAAATGGCTAAGACTGACAGTGCTACATCATACCTCAAAAAGATCACTTCAGTGAGAGATGAGTTGGCAGTCGTAGGTGAGATCATTGCACCCACTGAGTTGGTGAGAATTGCTTTGAATGGTCTTCTCAAGACTTGGGAGAATTTTGTGGATGGCATTGTTGCACGGGAAAACCTTCCCGATTGGGAGAGGTTGTGGGATGATTGCATTCAAAATGAGATAAGAAAAAACCATCTTGGGGCAGCCAAACAAGTGGAGGAATATGACAATGTGGCATTGTTAGCAAGAGGCAAGAAGGGCAGAACAAAGAAGCAAGCTTCCAACAGTGGAGGCAAAAGCAAAGGTAAAGGCAAGCAGCAAAACAAGGAGAATGACTATTCCAAAGACAAATGTTAGAATTGTCGAAAGTTGAGACACTATGATGTTGTGTGTCCGGAGAAGAAGAACAAGAAAGGGAAAGACAAACCCATGGAAGCTTCTGCAGAGATAGAGAGCTTCTCAGAGAGATTTGATCGAGAGTTTGGGTTCATAGCTTGTGAGGCCACTAGTGCAGGATCACCTACCATACAAGTTCAGAGGGAGTGTGCCTTACCCGCTACTAACAGAGAATCTTCTAGCATTTGGTATGTTGACAGTGGTACTTCCTTCCACATGACAGGATTCAGAGAGTACTTCTCAGAGCTTTCAGAGGGTGATACTGATATGGAGGTAGTACTTGGTGATGACAGCATTGTTAGAGCAGTTGGTGTGGGGACATTTGCATTTGATAGGGGACCCAAACCTCCATTGAAAGTGTCAGATGTTCTATATGTACCTGGAATGAAGAAGAACCTGATATCTGTCTGAGCACTTGAGGATAGAAGGTATGATGTGTTGTTCAGGAGAGGGCAGGTGCTTATATATCCTAGGGGAACTCTAGCTTCTTTAGCTAGAGATATTGTTGTGTGCCATGCCAAGGTGTACAAGTTCTCATTCCAACCCCTAATGGTATTGAGTAGCAGCACTCAGGACAAGACTGACAACAGATCTAGTAGTTCAAAGTTGTGAGAGATTTGGCACCGTAGGATGGGGCACATGTATCATGGGGCCTTGAGTACGTTGCGGGAGATCACCACTAGTGTGCCAGATTTTAGTTATGATCACCTTGATGTATGCAGAGGATGTGCTATGGGGAAGTTTGCTAGATCCACTTTTCCCAGTAGTGACAGTAGAGCGACCGGGATCCTTGACTTGATTCATATCGATGTGAGTGGTCGGATGTCTCATGTATCCTTGAGTGGCTATGAGTACTATGTTTTATTCATTGATGACCACTTCAGGAAGACCTAGATTTATTTCTTGAAGACCAAGAGTGAGGTCTTCAAGCGATTTCAAGAGTTCAAAGCTCTTGTGGAGACCCAGACAGGTAGGAAGATCAAGGTCCTCAGGTCAGACAATGGAGGGGAGTATACCCTTGGTGAGTTTGGTGATTTTTTTGCTAAGGCAGGCATTAGGAGGGAGTTCACAGTTCCTTACTACCCCCAGAATAATGGGGTTGCAGAGAGGAAGAACAGATTCATTGCAGGGGCTGCCAAAGCCATGCTTCATGATCAGGGGTTACCTTTATTTTTGTGGGCAGAGGCCTGCAACACAAGCTCCTAGAGCTTGGTACTCAAGGATTGATACATACTTGCAGCAGTTGGGTTTCACAAAAAGTGAGGTTGATCCGAACCTATACTTCATTGTGGTGGGTGAGGAGCCTCTGATTCTGGTGTTGTATGTTGATGACTTGATCATCATTGGTGTAGAGAGACTCATTGAGGGATGCAAGAGAGATCTTGCTTCAGAGTTTGAGATGAAGAATATCGGCTTGCTGCATTATTTTCTGGGATTGGCGGTGTGGCAGGAGGAGGGGCATTTCTTCCTGGGACAAGGGAAGTACATTGTGGATATTCTTAGCAGATTTCACATGGAGGACTGCAAACCCATGTCTACACCTATGATCACTAACTAGAAGAAGCTTCACGTTTCTAATTCCAAGTTGGTGGATCCTACTCTATACAGACACTTGATTGGTTGTTTGATGTATTTGGTCAACACTTGACCAAATATATGTTTTGCAGTTAACACTATGAGTCAGTTCATGTGTGAGCCCAGGAGAGTGCATTGGGTAGCTGCAAAACGCATTCTTCGTTACTTGCAGGGGACAGTGGATTTTGGTCTGGATTATAAACAGGGTGATGGAGTGAGACTGGTAAGGTACACGGATTCAGATTGGGCAAGTTGTGCTTTAGATAGGAAGAGTACTTATGGGTGTTGTTTTGGGTTGGCTTCGGCAGTTGTGTCGTGGATCAGCCAGAAACAACAGTCAGTTGCATTGAGTTCAACTGAGACAGAGGGTATGTTTACTAGTTTGGCTAGTTGTGAGGCCATATGGCTTCACAAGATGTTGTTTGGTCTATTTGATCAGGCATTGAGACCTTCAGTAATTTACTGTGATAATCAGAGTTGCATAAAACTCACGGATAATCCAGTTTTTTATGACAAGTCAAAGCATATTGAGATCAAGTATCATTTCGTTAGAGATTGTGTCTAAAAGGGAGCTATCAAGCTTGAGTACATGTCCACAAATGAGCAGGTAGCAAACATTTTCACCAAAGCCTTACCACGTGGCAAGCATGTATACTCAGAGACAAGATGGGAGTGGTGAGGAACACTTTCCTCGGTAAGAGGGAGTGTTAAAATTTGGGTACCAGAGGACAAGTGGTTCCCTAAGGCTTTGATCTTTGGCCTAGGGAAAAGTGTCCAACTTTATTTTTTTACTTTTCTCCTAAAGTGACTTTATAAGTGATAAAGTCAATTTAATTTAAAGGTCATTTTATAAGTGGTAAACTTACATTCTAATTTAAAAGTGACTTTATAAGTGGTAAAGTTACATTCTAATTTAAAGGCGACTTTATTAAAGTGAATGAAGAATTAGAAAGTGAAAAAGTGACGATGGAAATAAAAGGCTAAGTGGGTCTTTATTTAAGTGCGTGAGTTAAAAAATAGAAAGTGAGAATTAAACGCACATTTATTCTCATCCCTAGATCTAAATGAATCTCAGCCATTAGATCTTAGGGTAACCCAAAAGGTCATTTAGAGAATAAAAGGAGAAGAGAAGAGGAAAAGATCATTCATTCATTCATGAGCATTTGAGAGAAAGAGGAGAGAGCAAGGAGAAAATTTCTGAGCAATGAGGAAGTGAAGGAGAGCAGCAAGAAGACATTTCAACGAATCTGGGCAGTAGCATTTATTGGCACATATCCCAAGGAAAAACCGTACAACAGGAGAAAGGCACAAAAATCGAGGAAGAGGGAGAGCAAGTTTTGGGCACATTTTTTGAGGTTGGCCATACAACATTTAATGTTGTTTTATTGCTGTAAAAATTTCTGTTTGGGCTGTTTGTTGATTAGCGTGATTTTCGAGGCAGAGTTCAAGCACAAAAATCGAGATAAGTTGTAATTTGTAGTTGCTGGAATTCTTACTGTGTATTTCAGTTTCTATGTAAAAGCATTTTCAGAAATAAAGAAGAGCTCTCAAATTTGTTTTCCCCAAGAGTTGTAGGGGGTCTTTTTAGGGTCACATTGATCAAAAATCATTGTGTTATTTTTTGTGTGTGGCTGTCATAATTTTGTTGTGTTTTATTTCTGCAATTTCAGCAGTTGTAAAATCTCTAAATTTGTGTTTTTAGAAAATATTATCATTTCCAAATTTTAGAATTTTTATCATGATTGGATTTAAAACTAAATGCATGGAATGATAAGGAAAACTAATAACCGGAGTGGGGGTTGAAATTTCTTCAAAACTGGTATACAACTTGTGTTGCTACAGAGTTTGGAGGACTTGTCGAATATGGTGGAGTTGTTCTTCCAAACTCTGGCTGAAGATCATAATGTCATCTAAATACACCACCACGAATGAGTTGGTGAAGGGTTGCAAGATGTCTTCGATCAACCTCATGAAGGTTGCAGTGTCATTCGTCAACCCAAAAGACATGACTAGACATTTGAAAAGGTCCTCTTTGGATTTGAAGGCAGTCTTCCACACATTAGAGGGTTTGATCTGTACCTGGTGATAACCGAAATTCAAGTCAATCTTGTTGAAATATTTGGCCCCCTTAATATGGTCTAGAAGGTCATCGATTCGTGGGATTGGATGCATGTTCCAAACTATGATCTTGTTAATTGCCCAATAGTCAATACAGAGTCTCTGGGTCCTGTCCTTCTTATATACCAACACGATCGGGTTCCCATAGGGTGATGAACTTGACCTGATGTGCCCTTTCTGCAACAGCTCCTGAATTGACCCCTTGATTTCAATATTCTCCAGAACAGAGCATCGATAAATCAGTCCATTGGGTAGTGGCGCGCTCGGGGTCAGATCGAAGGAGTGCTTGACCTGACAGTGTAGAGTTACCCTTGTGGGTGAGGTGAAGATGTCCCTGTACTCCTCCACAACCTTTTCCATCTATTGTTGTCGTGTGGAGGAGCCCTGTGTGGAGGAGCCCTGTGTAGAGGTAATGGCCACAATCTTCTTCTTGCCCTGAGGTTGAATCATAAGGAAAACAAATTTCCCAGTCTGGGAAATGATCTTACTGCATTGCTTCGCAGTGATCAAAGAAATGGCGGTAGTCAGTGCTACCTCTGGTATCCCGTACAACTTATCACCCAAAGTAATAATAACAGTGTGAGACCTAGACTCACACACATGTCGCTTCCACAAGTATGGTTAGCCCAATAATACATCACAAACTTTAAGAGGAGTAACATCACATAATACCTCATCTGTGAAGGGCTTGATGTTGTAGGGAAGGCGACATTGTTGGCTGACGTGGAGATCTCACCCTTGGTGAAGCCACTCGATGGTGTACAACTTCGGGTGTGGTGTGGTTAATAGAACCAACCACTTCACGATCTTTACTGAAATGAGGTTCTTTTGGCTTCCGTTGTCGATAATGAACTACAACAGATAACCCTTCACCCACATCTATGAGTGGAAGATTCACTCCCCCTCCTCTAGATTTTCGAGCTCATCCTTCTAGATATTGGTGGTGGCAATGGTGGCACTAAGCTCGGCATTGATAATTTTCTTCCCTTTGTCATTACCCTTGTCGATTTCTGACTCAGAGTTAGAACATGCATATGATTCAGAAGCCTTCAGCTCGACCACCAGTGACTGCTTGGCTCAACACTCACTTGTGTTGTGAGTGGAGCTCTTATGGAACTCACACCATTTCTCGATGTCCTTCTTTGTATTCGTGGTGTTGTTCTTCGCTTGTGGCTTCGGCAGGTTGTCCTGGATCACCCCACTTTGGCCTACGTCTTGGGTCACCTTTGCCTTGCTTTGGATTCGCAGATCCAAAGTCTCACTTCTTCTGTTTAAATTTATGCTTGATCTTGACAACATATCAATAGGCAGCACCAAGCGAGGATATGTCCAAGAACTCCATCTCATCTTGGATGTACTTGTGTAGATAACCGTGATATTTGAGTACCAAATGTCGCTCAAAATCCTTGATACCCAGCTTCGTGCGAAGGGTATGGAAAACATTTGTGAACTCCGACACATCTTGGTCCCTTCCCTACCGCAGCATGGTCCACTTTATGTATTTATATTCATAGCTCCTGATAGGGTAATATTGTTCTTTGATGGCATCTTGGAAATAATTCCAAGTGGGTGTGGCTTAAAACAGTGAGAATTCTCTCTCACCCCTTTTTTTCACAGTAGGTTTTCCCACTAGTCCTTGATGTGTGGGGTGGCTTTGAGAAGTGAAAAAGTAATATCTTCCCAATTGGAAAAGTCATGAACTAAAAAATACCATTCCAACATATTTAACCATCTATCTATAGTTGTTGCATCTATCTGGCCCTCAAATATGGGAATATCAAAGTTAACTTGTACCTTAAAATGAGTGGCACCTCCAAAGTGGTTTTTGGATGAAGATGTGTCACCTGTGGGTAGTCGTCGAAGGATATAGGAAAATTTATCCATCATCGCGTTCCTCTTTCACTCGAGGTATTACTTGAGCAATATTTTGAAAGGATCTCTTACCCCCTTGTCTTTCTTTTCTTTTGCCATGGAAGGCCGTCGGGGTTTGCGAGGCTAGTCTTGCAAAGGTTTAACCAGTTCGAGCCCTAACTCCTTATACCCTGACCTCGATGGGGACATGCAAAGAAAAACTGAGAAAGAGAAGACTACTTTGATACCACTTATCCAAACTTATGCAGGAATGCAACAAAATACAGAAATACATATATAAACAGAGATGCAATAG
Organism: Pinus taeda; assembly: GCA_000404065.3. Lineage (NCBI taxonomy): Eukaryota > Viridiplantae > Streptophyta > Pinopsida > Pinales > Pinaceae > Pinus > Pinus taeda. The sequence goes on from APFE031039868.1 coordinate 18,883, forward strand.
AAATAAAACTTCATTTCATTAATATGAAAGAACTGAAATATGGTTAGATACAGAAATAGAAATAAACTAGCTTGATTGATGGTAGCTTATCTCTGAGAAGAGATGTAGTGGCTACATGCCTCTGAACTCTATTACAATGAGGCTCGAAAGCCTATTTATTATTGTGAAACAATGGAAAACCCTGAACATCCAAAAACCTAACCCTAGGAGATGAAGCGCCAAACTATGGGCCCGGTTTGGGTAAATCGGTACATCAACTTCTCGGGGTTGTAACTTGGCATATGATCTTGGTTTGATGCACAAAATACCTTGTTAGAAAGATCCATCTGAGGACTACAACTTTCAACTTCAAACACTATTCGACGACTGTTATTTGTCCATTTTTTCAAAAAACAAATGTTGTTTAGGGCCTCAAAACAGGTCGGGAAGTTTAGGACCTGAAAAAAACTACGAAAAATAGTAAATTGTGCTACAATTAAGGAAACTGAAAAATTGAAAGAAACGATGGTGGGGGTCCAAGTAGAATAGGCGGGTGGCCATCAATTTCCACCTGGATCAGATTCGTATCTTTGATACTGCCAATCAAATTTAGCGCCTTACTTATTGAATCAATAAATTCATCCTTGGAAAGGGGCTTCTTGTAGAATTTCAATCGATAACCATTTACCAGAAGTGGAATTTGCTCCTCATCTATCATTTTGATCTAGATTGAACCATTATCATAGCATTTTTTGACCGGATAACATCCCAACCACCAACTGATGAGCTTCCCTTTAAATTCCTTAAACTTAGAGTCACAGAAGAGGGCCCAACCACCCTCCTAGAAGGCTCTGGTTTTAATGTGCTTGTCATGCCATATTTTTCTTTGTAGTTGGACCACTTTGGTGAACAATAGGGTCTGCATCTTGTATTCATCAAGTGCATTTAATTGTTGCAACATTTCTTTCTGTGCTTTTGTGAGATCCATATCAAGCAGGGTTGTCATCTTTAATGTGTTGTACTCAAACCCAATACATAATAATACCTTCTTTCCATATACTATCTTATAGGGTTAAACCCTGTAGTGGTGTTTTAGGTGGTGTTGTAGGCCCATGTGGCCTCAACCATTCTCTCTGCCAAATCCTTTCTAACGTTGCTGATCACTTTGGTCAAGGTGCTTTCCAATGCTTTGTTGGTAACCTCGACTTGTCCATTTTCTTGAGGGTGATATGGACTAGACTTTTGTGTCAGATGTGATGTTGCTTCATGATCCCCTTAATCAAATTGGAGGTGAACTTGGAGCCTAGGCCTGTCACCAATTCTCTTGGGAAACAAATTTGTAGAATATGTTTTTCCTCAAGAATTAAACCACCTTCTTCTCGGTTTCTTCTTTTACTACTATCACTTCAACCCACTTAGTGAGGTAGTTAGTACACACAATGTGTATATATTCTATTTAAATGGAGGATCAATAGGACCAATGAAGTCCATGCCCCACTTCCCAAATGGCTCAAGAGTCACTTTAGGTTGTAAAAAAATTTCATCCCCCTGAGTTGGTTTCCCCGTCCTTTGGCATTCCTCACACTATGCACTATGTTGTGTATCTTTGGGCATATGTGTAAAGGGTTGGCCAATAGTATCTTTCTTGTAGCATCATGTATATTGTCCTCTTGGTAGCAAAATCCCCCCCACAAGGTTCATCGTCACAAGCTGAGAAGATGTCATAAAATTCATATTCCCTCACACATCTTCTTGGGATTTTATCAAGCCCCTAATTGAAGAGGTTATCCCTGGTCTGTGTAAGAGACACTCTTTCTGACAATTTTTCTTTACTCCTTTGAGGACAAGTGTGGAGGGAATTGTCCAGTGGCTAATAAGTTGGCTATGTTAGTGAACCATAAAGGTAAGAGCGATATAGAAAAGAGATTCTCATCACGGAGCTGGTCATCCACCACTTCTTCATCATTTGTAGACAGGGTTAGCCTCAGAATACTGCAACAACAATTTATTTTCTAGGTTTATCAACAATAGTTAAATCAAATTGTTGCAGCAATAGTAACCACTTAATTATGTGAACATTCACATCTAGTTTTTTTTCATTAAGTATTTGTTTGTTGCATGATAAGTATGCACAAAGACCTGATATCTAGTAATGTAATGCCTAAATTTGTTCAAGGAATGTACAACATCAAGGAGTTATTTCTCAGTGACTGTATAGTTAAGCTCAACTTTGGACAGATTATTGTGAACAAAATAAATGGCATAGAGAAGTATACCTTAGAATTTTCCCAATGTTGCCCCAATCACTTTATCTGATGCATTTGTATGGATATGGAAGGGAAAAGTTCAATTTGGATATCTGAGGACAAGTGCAATCATTAATTTTTCTTTAATTTTCTCAAATTCCTTCTGACATAAATCTATCCAACAAAAATATGCATTTTTTTTAGTAGTGAGAATAAAGGAGAAGCAATCTTGAAAAAATATTTGATGAATTTATGATAATACCCAACAAGGCGTAGAGAAATTCTAACATCTTGTTGTTTTTGAGGAACAATAACCTTTTTAATGATGGTTATTTTGTTAACATCCACCACGATTCCTTATGAAGAGAGAAAGTGCCCTAAGACGTACCCCTCGTTCATTAGAAACAAGAATTTTTCGTGGCTTAGGGAGAGGTTCATTTCTTTGCACTTTGCAAAAAATTGCATAGGTTGGAAAAAGCCTCTTAGAAATCATCCACGTAGGGTGTAAAATCATTCATATAGATTTCCAGTGAATCATGGACAAGGTTAGAGAATATTCTCAACATAACCCTTTAAAAGGTGGCAGAGGAATTGCACATACCAAATGGAAGAAATTGGTAAGAAAAGGTTCCCCATGGACATATGAAAGTGGTTTTATCATGATCATGAGGGATGATCTAGATTTGATTGTACCCACTAAACCCATCCATAAATCAAATGTTTTCCCTGCAAGGACATCAAGAATTTGATCAATAAAGGGAAAGGCAAAATGATTATTTCTAGTTGTTTTGTTGATTTCTTTGTAATCAACACATATTCTCAATTTTCCATTCTTTTTAGGGATAAATACTATGGGAGACACCCATTCACTATCCAATATCGGATAGATGAATCTTGCATCCAACAATCTATGCAATCCATTTTTTATAATGTATTTTAATGCAGGGCTCATTCGCCTTTGTGGTTGGAGAACATGTTTATGACCTTCCTTGATGTATATATGATGAGTGCATAGAGAAGGATGAACTTCCTTCATTCAGGCATTATAATCCCATGCAAATGCATCAATATGTTGTTTCAAGATAGGGAGTAGTTAGTCCTCTTGATTAACTTAAAGAAAGGGGCTAATTTTTAAGGTTTTAGAAGGGTCATTTTATATGATTTTCACAATATTTTTCTTAGAACCAGTAGTTATTAGATCTTCCCATGAAATGTATTGAGAAAGACTAGGTTGTCCTATAGATTCATCTTTCAATCCATCAACATTCGCGGCAACAGGGTATGTATTTTGCAAAAAATTATCTATAAGGTTATCTTCATCCATTTGTTTACTGTCAATGGTAGTTTCTAATCTAGATATAAGGTAGGGTGATGATAGACAATGGTAGTCTTCTTCTTCTTCTTCTTCTTCTGCTCAAATAAGAAAACCATGATCAATGAAGGTTTGAATAGGTGGATATAATACAAGCTATTTTTTAGATTGCCCATTAGTGATAATCATATTTCCAACCCTACAACTATTATAGGCATCAAAAGGGCCAACCAATGTCTTCCTAAGATGAGAGGGTATCCATTAAACTTGATCGTGGGATGAAGGACAAGGAAATATGTGGGGTACTACCAGGAATCAATAAACCATGACATCTTCGATGATTCCTTGAGGTGTTACTATAGATCTATCACCAAGTTATAGCATTGCGGTGGTCTTCCTTAGAGATCATTGGAGATTTAGTTTGATCATAGTCTCCTTAGTCATGAGATTTATTGCAACTCACAATTTAATGGGAGTGTTAGAAACTACAATATCACTGATGTGGACATCTACTATTGAGCTCCCACGATCTAAGTACTTCGGGATGATGACTTTCCCAAGCATAAGATCATCTAGTTGCCCTATGACATTTATAGTGGAGGAATCTATTTTCCTCCTCCCTAGCCCTCGAATACATTCTTCTATGATGAACCTATTGTAGATAGGAACATCCTTGATGGCTTTAAGGAGAGGGATCTTAACACATATTTTTCAATTCTCCTAGAAATGCAGCTTCTTCTAGGGTGTGTACTTTGTGAGTGGACAATCTTTCAAGATAGGGAGGCTTAGTTTGGTTGACTTAAGGTGTGGGATATTCCTTCTCTTCTTCTAGATTTCTTGTTGGAGAAGGTGGGTGAGTATCTGGAAGGACCTTCCCAGACCTAAGGTTGATCTCTTGAATCTCTATAGCATAAGTTGGATAGGCAGTTTCTCCATTGTAGATTGGTTGAGCATGCTTATTATTAGAATTTGGGTTTGGTTGGGTAGGCATATGAGGCTGTTTTAGAGAATTATTTTGTGGTATTCATGGTTTTGGAGGAGGCATCAAGGCAGGTGGTTGGGCTATCTAAGGTCTTCATCCTGAAGATAGATTACCCCATTAAGGAGGTTGGTGTGGATATGGCTGGAAATGAGGAATAGTATTTCGGGAAGAATAAGGCCATGGAGTGAGCATAAACCAATGTGAAGGGTTAGGAGGACACCAAGGTTGAAAATGTGCATTGTAATTTGTATTAAAATGAGAGGGGTAGTTCATACCTTGTTGAAAATGTATGGGGGCTTGTGGCCTCTTTTGATTGACAAAGCAGAGTTTCTCCATGCTCCCTTCTACTCCTTGGTATATAGCTTTCAAACCTGGAAAAGATGGACATTTGTCAATGGAGTGGTTTTCTTTCACATAAAGAACATATTTCTATGATATCTAAAGGATATTGATTCCTAGGATTTCTTTTAGCGCATTTAAGGAAAAAATAGTGAATGCCCTTTCTACTTTATATTGTTTCCTCTTGATCTATAGTGTATCCATTTGCATAGAAAAGGTGTGCAATATTTCAATTTTTAGATCCTATAGCATATCACCTATCCCATTCCTAGTAATTGAGGAGGAGGAAGAGGGACTTACGAAGCCCTTGTTTGCTCTACCTCTTTTTCTAGCAGCTTTAGAATGATTTTTGAATATTGTTTTGATATCATCATAGTTGAGCTCATATATGTCTCCATTAGCTAGTAGGTTGATTGTTTTGATTAGTTCTTCTCTGACTCCTTGTACAAATACTAACTTCAACGAATCTGAATCTAGATTAAAGTTGTGTGCTCTTTTGTTACTCAACTGAAATATTTCCTCAAAATCTTCCAAAGATTCATCTACTCCTTGAGTCATTATGAATATCTCATCTTTGGTGTCTCTTGCTCTACGATAATCATGATACTTGGTATTGAAATCTCGTTGCCTCTACTCCCATGAAGTGATGGTATCCCCTTCTAAGATCATGAACCAGCAAAGGGCTACTTCCTTAATAGTGGAAGGGAGCAGTCTGTGATAATCCCGATACTTGGTATTGAAATCTTGTTACATATACTCCTATGAAGTGATGTTATCCCCTTCTAAGCTCATGAACCAGCAAATGTCTACGTCCTTAAGAGTGGAAGGGGACAATTTGAGCTTATTCTCACCTATTGTATAGTCATAATTTATACAAACTCAAACATAAAAGTGTCAAGATCTTCAGTAGTCAAACCATATAAGTGTCGAAGGATAGATGGATTGGTATTCTTCATTTTGGTTTCTCCATCCATTTCTCTAATAGGGAATGTGAACACTTTAGGTTTCTTATTTTCAATCATGGAATTAGTGGGTTGCGAAGGTCTTTCTCCTTCTATAACTTCCTCGTATATCCTTGCTTGCTCAAAAAAAATGGCCTCAATATTTCCTATCAACAAAAAAGAGGCTCGCAGTCAACAAAAGAAGGTTGACTGCTAGTGGCAATGAGGGTCTTTTATAAGAAATTTCCTAATTTATCCCTAACTCTTTGAGGCATTAAAGAAAACAGAATATTTTTATATTTTTATAATAATAAAAAATGGAATGAAAATGCAATGTAATTTTTTTGTTTTTTGAAAATGGAGAATGCCTAGTACAAATTTTATTGTTTTTGTAGAAGTGAAATGGGAGAAAAGGTAAATCAACTAGGCATAGTACATTACATACTTTGACATCTATCCAACAATGGTGCCAAGAAGTGATGGCCCTCAGTGTTGCAACAATAATGCTACAACTCGCAAGGGCCTTAACTTTAATTGACAACCCAGGGTTCATAAAAACTTAAGAGGGGGCATGTGCTTATCCTTTTCCTTTGCTAAATTTTATATGGGTGAAAACATTGAGATGGGATCTAGTTACTCAAAGGTCGTTATACTATTCTATGCTACAAGAAAAAATCAGAAATGAAGGAAATGAAAGATAATAAGCAAACCTATACTAACAATAATGAAAGAAGGAAAACCAACTTAACTGATATGAAATGAAAGCATGTATATTATACTATGCAATGAAAACAAATTAAAGAAATCTTATAAAGAGCAAACCCTAATTTTGCATGAAATAAGACAATTTCTACAACGAACTAGGTCAAATAATCTACTTGGTCTCTTTGCTTCTAAATTCGATCTTCAGGGCTCTAGGGATGTTGTAATAAATCAAAGAAGATTAATCATCGTTTGGATGCAAGTTTGGATGAGTTACAAATGCAAACTACTACAAGAGTCCTTGTTTTGATACATGAGACAGTGTAGTGGTAGTGAAAGGTGCTAAGGACACGGTTTCAAAGAAAAAGAAGGCTATGTGGGCTAAGAAATGATAAAGCACTCATGTCCACAACATCACATTAGTAGTAGGAGGATTTATTCAGAAAATGTGTGGCTGTAGAGTCTCACGTAGCTTTGCAAAAGCAAGGGACTGTGCAGTCACAAAACAACAATTATGGACAACAAGTAAATATCAACAACTAAAGTAAACTCAAATGCATAAATAAAGAAGCTAACTAAACAATATATTCATTGCTAATGCTACCATTTAGTGCTCAAATATTATGCAAGAAAATATTGTTCATAAACAAACTAACAACCATACATAAAAATGACTCTAAAAAATAAACTATAGGAATGAACAAGTGCATAAATAATGATGATACAGAGGGGGCCTTGAGCACCTGGGGTGGGCCCTAACCCAAGGAAGCTCAAATCCTTGAAAGAGAAATATTCTAAGAACCAAATACGTTTTTCATTAATTTGAAAAATGAATGTACATAAAAATTTGTAGAAGTAAAACTTCTATAGCTATCTACTATTTCCACTAACTTCAACTAGTTTCCTAATGGGCTACTCAAGCCCTTTATTTATGAAAAATGAATGAGGGTAAGCCTCCTTTAAAGGAGGACTTATTTCCCCCCCAAGACTCCTATAAAACAAGATCATGCTCCCTAAGTGACCTCATAGCTATAGGGAGGAGTATTTAGTGCTCCAATCTAGTCGAGATTGGTCTTTCTGTAGCAGGGGATAGCCCCATGAATCTCTCTGACAGGATATCCTTGTAATTTATGCCAAATCTTATTAATATCCTGCATCATTATCACATTAGTCATACAAAGCATGATAAATCTCTTTAATTTTCCTAAGAACTCATTTAAGCTAAGAAACGGTATTAAGTGCAAAAGGGAAGGTCTAGTACGATCTTTATGTGCCTAGGAAAGGTTAGATAGGACTTATGTTTTACCTAATTATGAGGCACATCAAGAATAAAGAGGCTCTGAAGGTTTAACAATTTTCAAAAGCATCAAATTTAGCGAATCAACCTTTAGGTGGGGAGCATGAATCAATAGCTCATCCTAATTTTGTTAGAAGACCTTAATGGTTCAAACAAACATTTAGGGATGCTCAGGAGCATGTTGAAGCTCCCAAGAGCACATTCAAGGAGCAAGTCTCCAAGGAAGTTTCCTAACCATATGGAATTGATGAGTAGCATCATTGATTTAAAGCCTTCCAGTTTTAACGAGCCAGTTGATCGACTGATTTGGAGGGATGCCACAGTGGAGGAATACAACTTCATCATGAAGAATGATGCATAGGACATAGTGTTGAGACAGGAAGGAAAGTTAGTGGTGGTAAGTGGTTCTTGAAAATCAAGCATGATGTATATGGTAGCATCAAGAAGTTCAAGGTGAGGTTTGTAGGGAGAGGGTTTCTTATAGAGAGGGAATGGAATATGATGAGGCATTTGCTCCAATTGTCAAATATACTTCCATATGAGATTTCAAATCCATTTCCTTCATCCTCGACATAGGATACATCAGATGGATGTGAATAAATCATTTCTCAATGAGGTTGTTAAGGAGGAGGTGTACAATGAACAACTTCAGGGCTTTAAGGTACATGGGAATCAATTTCATGTGTGTATACTTACAAAACCCTGATACAAACTCAAGCAGGCACCGAGGGCATGGTATTCCAAGATTAATGGTTACTTGTTGAGCACGAGCTTTACCAAGAGTGAATCAATTTCTAACTTATATTTCATACTCATTGGGACGAATCCACTTATCTTAGTCTTGGACATGGATGACTTATTTCTTATTAGTGTAGAGAATCTCATAGCAGGTTGCAAAGTTGATTTGGCTATAGAGATCGAGATGAACGACATTGGCTCGATGCATCACTTCTTAGGGTTAGAGGTGTGACATAGGTAAGGAGAAATATTCCTTGGTCAAGAGAAGTATGCAGTGGACATCTTGAGTTTAGGATGGAGGATTATAAGCCTATGGCTACACCTATGATTACCAATTTAAAAAAGATAGTGACTCCAGATTTAGATTGGGTGGATCCCATGTTGTACAGACAATTGATTGATTGTTTGATATATTTAGTCAACACCAACCCAACTATATGTTTTGTTGTGAACACCTTGAGCCAGATCATGCTAGAGCCCAAGCAAGTGCTTTAGGTAGTAGCAAAGCATGTGCTCAGATACTTTAGAGGTACAATGGAGTATGAATTGAGGTATCTTGGAGGTGATGGAATGAGGTTGCATGGATATATAGACTTAGACCGTGTAGGCAGTGCAAAAAACAAGAAGAGCAGCTCAAGGTTTTGCTTCAGCCTTGGATCACTGGTGGTATCATGGTTTAGGAGGAAGTAGACTTCAACAACACAACTCAGTCAAGGAAAATTATATGGCAATGAGTATGGCAAGTTGTGAAGCTGATTAATTTCACAAATTGCTCATATGTTTATTTGATCATGAGCTAGATTTGATGATGATCTATTGTGATCATCTGAGTTGTATCAAACCCTCTAAAAATCATGTGCTCCATTACATGACCAAATATATTGAGATCATATATGACATCAATATGGACAAGTTCCAGAAGGGCGCAATTAAGCTTCAACATATCTCCACAACGAGCAGGTTACAAACATTTTAACCAAACCCTTGATTAAAGGGAAGCTTTTGTTTTAAAGGGATAAGCTTGGAGTGAGGTAGAATACCTTCCTCGCTAAGACAAAGTGTTGATGTTTGTAAATTAAACAAGTACTTCCACATAGGTCGAGTGTCAAATGTGTGGAAGTCATCCAATATTACCTTTTTTAAACTTTGAAAAAAACACTTTAATTGAATGAATTATGAAAATGAATTATTTTTAAATTATTGAGTTAGGAAAGGTCTAATAAAGTCTAAGTTAATTACATTAGTGATTTGTACTTAATCTCAAGTGAAGTGAGATTTAATCTCAAGCGTCATTCACTTTGGAGATTAGGGTTAAGGATTCAACTCTATATTATATCATAAAAGAAGCCAACGTGAAAGTAGTAAGACACAAAGAGAGTATTGGACAAGAGAGTGATCAAGGATATTGACTCAAGTGTTCAAAAGATATTAATAAAGGAACTTTACTTAGATTGAAATCCGAAGGAGGAGAGTACAAGAAGTTACATTAGGAGAAAATCTCAACAATTAGAAAGTAGATTTATGGATAACTGTACAACTGAGTTTGGGCAGGTTGCAGGTCGTGGTTATGTTGTTTATATAACAAGGTTCATGAACCACACATGTTGTAGGTTGTACAATAGGTTGTAGTCCATACAACAAACTCTGTGTAGCCTACAATAGGCCACTAACAAATCCATAGGAGATCTGGGTAGCGAATTAGTAGGTTGTACAAGTCGTACAAGCGAGAGAGTTCAGGGGGTTTCTTTTGCCAACATTTTGCTAGGTTTTGTTGTAGCTCGTATGTTTCTTAGTGGAAAATTATTTCCCAGTTCGAGAAAGCCCTTGTAAGCTTGAAAATTATTTAAATGAAGAGAAAATCTTGAAGGGAAATTTTTGTTATGTGTTTTATTGTGGAAATCGGTTTCATTTTCTTTTGTTAATTTTATTTTCTAGTTAAATATTCCAATCATAGTATTTTATTCTATAAGATGAATAATTTAATTTTAAGCAAGAAAAATTCAAGGAAATAATTTATCAAGGTGTCAAAATTAAAAAATTAACATATTCATGATGAAAACACCTATGAAATATAATTAAAGAAGTTAGCAAAGAAAGCCAAACCATCTAATCACACTAATATAATTAAGCACATTAACTTTAATAGTTTGCATGATATATTTTGAATTTTTTATGTTCTAGTGGCATATCCACCATGCCTAAAGATCAAGTCGCACCTTTAAGAGACCGATACCAAGAGAGAATTGCTACATTGTACCAAAAATCAAAGCATGATACTTTCATAGCGTAACACAAGCCTGAGAAACTCCAATTTTCCTCCCAATCACACAAGTCCAATGAACTAACCCAATCTCTAACCCACTCTCTAGATAACACATTATAGTCAGAATTTGTAGTATCCTAAAAAGAGCGAGATCCAAAATCATTAGTAGGTTGTTACAAAGTATCTTGAAGTCGAAATGTTGTTCCTTACCACAAACTCCACCATAGAATGCCTTAAATTCTCCAAATACTATTGACTCGAAGAAAGAGAAATCAAGTAGGTTAAGACAAGCCAAAGAGTTGTGACAAGTGAAGATTGAGATGTTTAACCTTTCACCCACACAAGGGGGCTAAGAGTTGGGAAAAAACAACTAATCTAACGGAAAACAAAACACCAACCAGGGTCATTTCTTAGCTTACTAGGCATATGAAGCCAGCTTGAAATACCCCAACACCCAATTTGTTGCTTTATTATTATCCCAACTTGAATGAATCAAAACACATAACATCATCCATTTTTCACGAACAAAGGTTTAATTTGCATGGAGAGGAGGATTTTATGCATCCTTAGGTCACCCTTCCCAAGCTTTGCCAACTCATAATTAATGGTTGATTCATTCCACATTTAATATGCGTTGAAACCCACTTAGAGGATGACCCTAAAGTAACATTCCCATTTTTTTCCAAGGTAACAAGGCTAAACTCAATGACTCATTTGGCCCATTAATCTGCCTCTTCATTCAAAACTCTCTTCATATGGAGGAAGAAAACTCTAATAAAGAAGTTAATTTCTTGGTTGATTCTAGCAATGATATTTTTTAATTTTGATCATTCAAGAAAGAATTCACTAATCATTACTTTGATGATGACCATTGAATCCCCAAAAGCTATTACAGATCTAATATCAACCCCCTCATTGACTATTGAGAAACCATACCATAAAGCATGTGTTTCAGCTAAATTGTTTGAAACATTTATGAAAACCCCAAACATAAAAGGTTATTGGAGTTTATCCAAGATCATAAACTCCCTCACTACTCATACAACTCTCTATCTATATTTTCAAGTAATATGCTTATTTTATTTTATATATTACTTTTTTAAATAAGCATAAATATATTCAAATTAAATATCAAATGAAATTTTGTGAAACAAATGAGGGGCCTTGTGGAAGTAAATATCCATAAAAATGATTTTTGAAACTTTTAATAAAATGGAAAATAGCAATTTCTTAGCATGGGTAGGTTGCTTTATGAGTTCTTTTAGAGCACAGGGAAGGTAATTGGGAAAGGGAAAGACATGTTCACTATGGTAAGGCATCATTATCCATGTAACTTGATTTCCCAAAAAATATTCGAATTTGATTCTTGTAGCAATGGTTAAGCATGTTTTTTTAAAGAAAGCACTAATTGGTTGTAGACCTGACACATTTCACCTACTCATAGACCATGTTGCTCATAATCTCTCGATAGTAAGTCACCCCTGAAGTGGGGCCATGTCTCCACAAGCCCAAAGGCTTGCCTAAAGCTAGTTATGCACCTAATTAATGTTGAACATGAACAAGGACACAGTACCAAACTCTAGTAGCCTCCCACCACCAGTTTCACATCCTCCATTAGCCCACACAATATAAGGTAGTGCACCCTTTTCTCTCCACCTACAATCCATCAAGTTGTGTCACTATCCTTCCATGGGTTTTAAACTTGGTTGACTAGGTATGCCTCAATGTCATGTGGCTTATAGTAATTTTGGCTACCCTTGGGAGTATTTTCGCCAATACCTTTTCAGCCTAAGCTATCCCATTTTTCTTCAAACTACCTAGGATTTTACTAGGAGCCAATCATATCACAGGGTCACCTCTCTTCCCCTTTAGGGAGTCCAATCACCTTTTCCCCCATATGAATGAGGCAATGGATGATGGAAGGACTCTAACACGATTCACTTTTGTGTGCATGTCCCTCCCCGGACAAATGACACTATCTAAAGTCACTTTATAGACTTGGGATAAATATATGCACTTTTTTATTAAGATTTATTTTAATAATAGCTTAGCAATCTAGGTTTAAGCCCTTCATTACTTATCCCTTCGCCCCCCTTTCATACTTGTGGATTCTTAACCCCAATGGCCTATAACAGTGTTTTATTATATTAATATGCATGTGATTTCATATTTACAAACCCAAGCTCTTTGGCCTTAAAACATGTAAACATAGGCACACTAACCTAAAACATATGTACAGAGGCTCCCCAACCTCAAAATGGTTATTGGATCACCAACCTCAACATAATATATATACATCACACACACACAATGGGTTATTTTAAAGGTGTAGCATGTATGGTTGTAGCATGTATCATATGCACCCTCCTTTTGAGTGCATCAACCACTTTATTCTCCTTGTTTTTTATATGCTTTATGGCAAAATCATAATCAACCAAAAAGATCAATTGTCTAATTTGTCTAGTGTCCAAAGTTTATCGTCTAAATAAATGCTTCAAACCATTGTAGTTTGTCCTCAATTCAAATCATTTCACTGGGAGGTAATGCCTCCACATTTTTAAAACATTATGCACTGTCCTTTTGAATGCATCAACCACCTTATTCTCCTTGTTTTTTATATGCTTTATGGCAAAATCATAATCAACCAAAAAAATCAATTGTCTAATTTGTCCAATATTCAAAGTTTATCGTCTAAATAAATGCTTCAAACCATTGCAATTTGTCCTCAATTCAAATCATTTCCCTGGGAGGTAATGCCTCCACATTTTTAAAACATGTAAAGCGTTGTCAACTCTAAATCATGAGTGTCATAACTTATGACATATTACACGCCCATTTCACATGGGAACTACTCCAAGCTCTTATTTGCATGTATAAGTGCATACAATGAAATTTTCATTTGAATAAACTATCCTTAATATTGGTGTATTTGTTAATAGCATTTTCGGATGATGAAATGTCTCTTCACATTTATGAAACCACTCGAATTTCACACCCTTATTTTGAAAAGACGTGATATTATGTACTAGTTTTGTCTCTTCACATTTATGAAACCACTCGAATTTCACACCCTTATTTTGAAAAGAAGTGATATTATGTACTAGTTTTTGAACCCTTCGAGAAACCTCTTGAAGCAATTTGCTAGTTCCATGATAAATTTAACCTTTGTCACATTTTTGGGAGTTGGCCACTCCCTAGATGGAGTTGATTTTCTTTGGGTTCACTACCACTCCTTCCCATGAGATGATATGAGATATGACCAAAACCATGAATATGGTTTTGGTAAGATAAATATTTACTCATCTTGGCATAAAGTTGATGCTCCCTTAGTACTTTCAACACCATTCTTAAATGGTGTTCATGCTCTTAAGATTTTGAATACACCACAATGTCATCCAAAAAAACAATGACAAACTTTATCCAAATAATCCAAAAAATGTCATTCATAAGTTAGAATTGATTACAAATGAGTTTGTTTAAAATTCATGACTCTAATGCTTTTGATGTAAAGCTTTATTCATTTAAAGATTAGATTTCACTCTAGATATGGTGTTATACCAATTTTGTAGTTGAATATATTCTTAAACAGTTTTCACTTGTGCATGAAATAGACTTTATGGTCTTTGAAGCTAAAATGCATTTTTCCCTATGAAAAAGGTGTATCCAACATCACTAGTAAAAAAGGAGCGAAGAAGTGTTTACATCATACACAGAAGGATGGATACCATTTTGCTATAGATTCCATTGTTCTAAGGTAATGGTGAATAAGAATTATTAATGAAGGTATGGTAGTGAATTGGTGCTCTCCTTGCCTGGAAAAACCTTGGAAATGATGGACCACTCGAGCGATTGATGTGCAAACAAAAAAAGATGGATGAGCCTAGAAGGTGAGTATGCTAAACAAGAGGCAACTCAACTCAAAAATGCACGTGGCAAGAACCATGAGAGTGTGTCAAAGGCTAAATTTCTAATGGAAGCTTGGAGGAACAAAGACAGAGATACATATAAATATTGGTTCCTAAGTGAACCATTGAAGAACAAATGCATAAAGTGAGTACTTGGAAAGAAACATAGCTTACAACTAAAAGTTTGACCATATACATGTATATGAATGCACTAAGGACAATGCAACAAATAAAGGGGAGGAGAATGTAATACTACTGATGTAATTCCCAAATTATAATGTATATGTACACGTGACGTTTAGACTAACGAACTAGTACGTGATAAGAAGGCTAGTGAACCAAGTTCTATGGAGGCCTATGTGCCCATGCATACGTCTATTGGGTCTACGAGCCAAGGTACAATTATGTTTGGAGGCCAAAATACCTATAGAGTTTTGCTAAAAACCTTAGTTGCTAATATGCAAGCGAACCTAGCGATTATAATAAGTAAACATGTTGAGATCAACATAAGAGTATGGAACACTATGACTGCACGAAAAGAAAGGTGAGCGAGCTAGGGAGCTTAACAAGAGGCTAAGCTAGGCAAATATAATTTTGTTTCTAACCAATGTTATAAAGGTAAAGTAGTTTGATATTAATATATATTATAATATTATAATATAGTATAAAGTGAGAAGCACCATGCTTATAAAAGGGGAATTCCACTATTTAATTGAGTATCTACCAATATAGCTCTTATCATGTATTGTCCTAGAAGAAGCAAAGGGTTTGAGTATGAGTGCACTTCTTGTTTGGTTGTCTTGGGGAAGGTTAGAGCACTAGAGAGAGAAGTGTAAGGACATGTGTTCTTGCGTGAGGGGCCAAAAGGGTAACTAAAGAATTGTAAGGGTAGCTCTAACTCCTAGAAGCCATGGGGCTCTTAGACATCCTTGGTTGGTCCAAGTTAGAACATTGAAACTGTAGTGGTGCAACTTCATGTGGTGCAATGCTATGGATTGTTCGACCTGATGGAGTATGCAACATTGTTAGACACTGATGGAATTTGGTACCTTGACCCTGATTGTGTTAGATATTGATTAAATACCATGGAAAATTTTGGGTAAGCAAAAAAGTATGGTATTTAATTTAATAATGTAAGACATGTGAGATTTGATTTTATAAAAGTTTCTATCAAAGTTCTTAGTTATAAGGTTAAAATCTTTCTTTGTTTAGAGGTAAAAAAGGCAATATTATTAATATAATTTTGTTATGCAAAGAGAGTAATCAACATTTTTTCATTTAAAATTAACTGCAATAAAGGTCCTAATAAGATTGGTTGGTCCTTTATCACTTATATACTTTCATTATTAAACACTCTTTCCAATCATTTTAGGCTGTCTTTGTTAATGGTATTTTTTCACATAAAATTATCAATGAATGTATTAGATGCTAATCCCCGGCTCTTTATTGGCTCTTTATTGTGCCGAAGAGCCAAAAGGCTCATTCTACAACTAGTGTGATAGTGTAATTCCTCCATGCTCAACTAGGAGTTGACACATGTTCTGTTAAAAAAAAAAAATGAAAAACAATGTCAATTGTAACCAAAAAAATATTTCCCTCTCAATCATAAATAGAATATTCATAGATTCAAATTCTAAGTGGGGTAGAGTACATACACCTATGTATAATTTGGCAATAAAATCCCTACGCGAGAGAGGAGTATCTCTTGTTGGGGGTATCTTAAGCGGAGTTCTAATTTAGTGTTAGGCTTAGCTATGACCTTAAAAAAAAATAGGAAGATAAATTAATGGGACCTATACTTGCATCTTTCGAACCTTCTTACAACTCACTATTAATCTCCACGTGGGACTCTCTAACCTATGCATCCTTCGAACCTTCTTACAACTCACTATTAATCTCCACGTGGGACTCTCTAACCTCCTGAAGGCTACCCTCATAAAAAAAAATAACATCCCAACTAATCTCATTCTAATGTTTGTTCTAAGATGTAGATCATGTAGGCCTTAAAAGTCTTGTGTATCCCACAAAAGTATTATTCTTTCTAAAAGGTTATACCTTCTTCCTCCTCTTACTAGAGATCAAAGATTCTCAAATGACTAACTTGTAGCTTCATCCCAATGAATGCCCCAAGAATCTTGTCCTTCAATATCCAATGAGGACTTCTTTTCTAAAATTAAACTACACTCATGCCTTTACCCATAAGAACATGAGTAGATCATGATCATGAATCATCATCTTCATCGCTTTCACAATAAACCTATTCTTCCTTTCTACAACCTAATTATGTTGAGGGTTGTAAGAAACTATCCATTGCATCCTCATAAAAATCATTCAAGTCCCTCAAAAAATGCTCTCCTCCTTTATTTGACTTCAAATCTTTTGACATTCTTTGCTATCAAGTTTATGAAACACATAAAATTGAGATCTTCATCCTAATGATGGGCCACATTGGTTGGCTTAAAACATAATCTCAAATAATTAGTGTTATATTCAAAAGTATCAATTCAAAAATAAAGTAAAATAAAAATAAAAATAAAAACTTAATTTGAAAAAATGCAAAATAAAATAAACATCAAAATATTTGAAAAAAAAATAAATTAAAAAGGACTAAACACATTTTAGAAATTTTAGATTCACACAATCTAAGAAAATATATTTTTATATAATGCATCACAATTTTGTGTAATATTTGAATTGATTTGAATGGACTTGAATTGACTTCATTTCTAGTTAGTATTAACAAGAAACATTTCTAACCAAAAACATTTTAACTTTCCAAAACTAATCTCCACTCATTTTTAATTGCTATGTTATTCACAAAACTTCGTTTCTAGTTAGCATTAACTAGAAACATTCTTACTTGCAAAAACTAATCTCCACAAAGTTTTAATTGCTATATTATTCACAATGGTTGAAAATTTTGTGAAGTTATTTAAAATGTATTCTCTCAAGTCTATTAATTATTGTGCTGTTACTGCACTCTATACCATTTTGTTAAGTTATTTAAAATGTATTCTCTCAAATCTATTAATTATTGTGCTGTTGCTGCACTCTAAAACATTTTCATTACTTGGGCAGTCTTCTCGATGACATCTTTTTAAAAAGCATTATGGAAGAATTTTACAATCCTTAATTGTGAAAAAAGAAGGTTGTAATAAAATTTAACACATTATAGTCTTATTTAGTTTTTTGGAGCATTTTGTTTATTCGCAATTAAGGGTTGGAAGGATGAATTATCTTAACAATAAAAGTACTTATTCTCTTTTAAAGATTGGAAGGATAAATTATCTTTACATTTAAAAGTGTTTATTCTCTTTTAAAGGTTGGAAGGATAAATTATCTTTACATTTAAAAGTGTGTGTTTACGTTTGAAATTGGAAAGATGAATTGTATTTACATTTAAAAGATGAATTGTATTTACATTTAAAAGTGTTCATGTTCATTGTAAAAAATGTTCATTGTAAAAAATCCTCAGCAATTAAGGCATAAGTTCATTTGAAAATCTTTTTGTTAATAGACATTTATATTTATATTGTTTTTATTTATTTATGTTATTATGAGCTTACAATTATTAAAAAAGGCACACCATTTAAAATCATCTGATTCAGTTAAAAACATTCTTAAAACCATATCACCTCACCTAAAATAATCCACAATAACCCACAATTATTTATGAAAAAATATCCTTCACCACTACAAAATGTAGAAATTGGACCATTAGATTCCATTAGATTTTTATCTCGTCTATTAACTTGCATCCACTAATAGTGATTTATGAAAAAATATAATTATACCACTAGAAAATGTACATATTAGACCATTAATTTGTATAGTATATACTTCACCACTACAAAAAGTAGAAATTGGACCATTAGATTTTTATCTCGTCTATTAACTTGCATTCACTCAAATAGTGATTTATGACAAAATATAGTTATACCACCATAAAATGCAGATATTAGACCATTAATTTGTATCTAGACTATTAACTTGCATTAGCATTAACATTCTTATATTCTTACATTGGAGACAGGCAAAATCTTATCCAATCAAAAAAACAATATAAGAGGCCAAAATATAAATAAACTAATCTCACCAAACTCAGTTTTTCACTCATAAAATGGTCGTGCAATGAGGCACTAAGTTAAAACTCAAGTCCGATCCGCAAGCACTAAGTTTAAATGCCGAAGTCAACCTCATAGGCAGTAAGTGCAACAATATCAAAGCCTGATTCATAGGCCACAAGTGTGACTTGAAAGTATAGTCCGTATAAACGCTGACTGACTTATGACTTGGGAGTTTAGTTTTAACAGGACACGGCAAGTTTTACTTACAAGCCTCTTTAATAGTTAAAAAGAAGAGCATCCCTGTTTATCACAAGCCTTCCAAAGCTTTTTGTCTAGAGGAGCTGTAACAGAACCTACAAACAATAGCCCATCAAGCTGAACTCAGTAATTTAAACGGGTAATCAACATAATAATAACCCAAGTTCAAACCCTCATCAACACAGTACCATTCATATGAATAAGCTCGTTGAGATTAGAAACCACATCACAGTGGGTTTGCCATATTAATGCAGAGTTCAGGTTCATAGTTCAATAGGAATAGGTACCGTTGAACACCAATTATTTAAGGACAACAGTAGGTCGTCTAGCGATTTCATATGCATCAGAGAGATTCCCAATGAATAAGTCAACATTCACATGAAGGGTCCTGATATTGATATTCTTGTTCACATCATTTGCATTAGAAACCAATAGACACACAAATATCACAGCATAATTATAACAAACCAAGTGCATCAGAATTTTCCCATTTAGTTGTTCAACATCCCCTCTAGGAGTATTGATGTCCCTATCTGTGTTTCGTCATCTGCACTTAATACCTCTATTAAAAAACCCCAAATAACTAGCATAAAACAGTTTTGAATCCCAATACCCCTTGTTTAAAAAAGGAAACAATATGAATCGGATAGAAGTAAGTCATACCCCGCACTCCAGTTCAAGGAGTGCGCCATCCAAACAAAAAAATATAAAACAGCACCCAAACTATATAGACAGAAAGACAGGAAAGCATAGCTTGAGGATGGCCTTATTATACTGTGAAGAAATTAATGCATCAGAGAGATTCCCAAGAATGCGTCGACATCCTCACACTGGAGTACCGATGTCCCTATTCTTTTCCTCATCACTTGCATTCAAACGAAAATAACAGCGAAATGACACAATCCACAGAATATGATAGAGCCGGGAAAACAAAACAAACAAATTTA
>APFE031039868.1:38892-51662 GCA_000404065.3 Pinus taeda
AAAAAAAACCTAAAACGATTTATTAAAAAACACTATTCAAACACCGAGGAAAAGACAAACCGCAAAAACTTAGAGGAAGAGCCCATACATTAACCAAAAAACTTGGGATGTCTTACGATTAATCTGAAAATAGAAGACCTGACTCGACTGTTGCATCATGGCCAGATGCAGGGAAATCAAAAGTCCTCCACCAGGATGCGCTTAAAAGGTTTTCCTTGCCATAGGTTTTTAAAGCTTATCGTTGCTTTCAGTACGGCCTACAAACCATAACCCTAACAATCCACATAATATTATAGCCAGAAAAAACCCTGATGCGATTTATAAAAATACACCAGACAATCACCGAGGAAAAGACACACGGCAAAAATTTAGAAGCAGAGGGAATACATTAACAAAAAACTTGAGATGCCTTACGATTAATCTCAAAATTGAAAACCGATCTCGACCGGTGCATCATGGCCAGATGCAGTAAGCATATATTAGTCGTCCGCCAGGATGCGCTTTAAAGCTGTTCCTTGCCAAAGGTTTTCAAGCTTTTCGTTGCTTTTAGAACGGCCAACAAACCCAAACCCTAACCCTAACCCTAACCCTGCCATTCAATGTTTTATTACCAAAGAAATGGTGTTTTTGTTTCGAAGTTTTCGAATGTAACTCGCGACACTTCCGTAGAGGACCGTTGTGGACGATGGAGGTTTTCTATATTCCACTTTGCTTAATTTTTATTAAAATTGTGTAGGTGTTTTTTTGTTTAATTAGTTTAAGTTTAGTTCAGGGTTAGTTCATTTATCAAATGGAACAAGTGGGATGTTATTATCAGAATTATACAAGTCTGAGTCAAATTTGGATGTCTCTTGGGATAAGATGGAACATCTATTTGTAGTGGGATGTTATTATTAGGATTGTGCAAAGGTCTATCAAGTTTGGATACTCCTTGGGATAATTTATTTCCTCGTAAGTTGTTTAGTCGAGCTTGGATGCTCTTTGGGATAGTTTAATTCTACCAAAAGTGGTTTCCCCTGGGAGATGGACTAGGTCCTCCAGGCCTCAGCAATGCACAAACTCCTCCAGACAACGAGTTAGTAGACAGTTCGTATCTCCCACTTACCCTTCATCAGGCCGGCAAACTTTGTGGAATATTTTTCAGTGCTCTTTAGTCAGTCTCGGATGTTAGGAGAGATGGGTCTGATCCTCTTCGTCGAAGCATTCCATACATTGTATCTTTTATGTTCCTGCATTGTAGCTTTTATATTCATGCATTATATTTTTTATAGGAGATTGTTTGGTTCTCTCGCATTTTATGGACATCATTGTACTCAACAGTCCCTTTGACCTACTTTGTGGTCATTAGTTGGACATAAATACAATTATCTTATCTTATCTTATCTTGTCCTCAACCTAGTGGCAACTAAACTCCACTCAAATCAATTGGTCGATACCTCATAGGTAAAATTGTGTATATGTTAGTTAAATGTAATGGTTGAATGTGTAAGGTTTACATTGCATTTTTTTTTAAGTTTATCTTTTTATCATCATTGAGGTTTGACACTACTTGTCATGATTATAATTACAATTTTTTTCATGGAGTCAATTATAATTTTTGTCATGGAGTCCTTGCTCAAAAAGTAGGGTGTGGGTTTGTTAATTTCCCTACTTGAGTTGAAATCATGGCAATGACATGTTGGTTAGTAGTGACTTTGCTAAAAGAGTAGGCACCCCCTTATCGGGACATCTTGACTCTAGATTGACTCACAAGATTATAATGTGTGTGACTTGTAGGTCATCACATATATCATAAGGGGTATAGTGATAGCCAGTTGTTTTGATCTTATGACTAGCATATATCACTCTCTCTAGTGATTGATCCCCCTAATCGTAAAAAGAACAATGTTGTCAACTATGTCTTGCAAATTATTCCATATACATGCTAATAGTGACCATAGAGATGGTATACAGAGCATTACTTGCACCTTGTAAATCTTTCTTAATCAAGATGTCAATTTTGAAGGTGAAGTCCTCTAATTAATATGGTAACATCCTTTTTCACTTTGGTACTAACCCTACTAACGGTTTCAATGACATGTTATGTGTGCACTCTTTATCTTATGATAGGGAGTTATTTAAGTCATACTATAATGTATTGTGTAGGCATAAATTAATAAGATCCAAAATCCATGATTCTCCTACTTAATGAACTTGGTGATGCCCTAAACTCTAAATAATTTGATATCAAATAAATTACGGTCTTAGTAACCATCAGTGAGGAAAATAAACATTCACCTCATGATTTTCTAATATTCAAATGCCATGATTATAACATAACTCATCAACTTTGTTGTTAAGATAAGATAAGATAATTATATTTATGTCCAACTAATGACGACAAAGTATAATTATGAATTAATACCCTTAAGCATGCAAATCATCCTCGAGGTATGCATATTTGTTCCTTGTGGAGCTAATTCCTCTCTACATTGGGGACTAAAACCTATAGACTTGGGCTTGATTGCTCTAAGATGACCATTTAAGCAAATCACACAATGGCATTCATCGAATTTATCATGTCCTCTAAGATGCAAAGCTCCTATACATTGATCCTTCTTTCTTGCTTAATTTCCTCTGATAAAAACTATCACTAAAATAGTCACCCATATGGATCTGCTTCCTCAAATTAAGGTATGGTAAGTGGTCATTCATGAGCATGCAATGATGTCATGTTTTGGTTATAGAAAGCACAACAATATGTGTACATGAAATAATGGTGTTATGGCTCATGATGATTGTTTTGATATGCAAATCAAATCATGTAGAGGTATTATTGTTAGAGGTCTTTGATTCCATGAGAGTGAGATACATTGGTAATTGCTAAAGGTCCTTGATTTCCACAAGAGTGAGATACTCTAGTATTAAACTCTCTTGGTTAGAGAATATTGAACCTCCTCATTCATAGTCATGAACTCTATATTCTTCAACTTTTCCCACCAATAAAATGATAGCTAAATCTACACATTGCTCCACCTCTTTTGCTCCATATTTCTACATCTAATTTTTACATTGCATGTAATAATTTAGTTGAAACAATGTATTTGGGGCCAACAAATCAAGCATGTCCTTCTTTGTTGCAACCTCAGTTTGGATAATGATGGTGTCAACTATTGATTCTAATTACAATTGAAGCATGCCATCACTCTTAGTAATTAAGTTAACCTCATTTTGGATTTTAGTGGGTTTACCATAGGTAGTTTACAATCCCAAGGTACCAGGTAGTATTTGATGTGATAAAGCCCATTTAAAAGGTTATTTTTATCCATTGCCTTGAATGATGTGAGTTGGTTGGCTTTGATAGAGAGGCCAATGAGGATAAAATATTTTAAAGGTTGGTTTTCCTAGAAAAGGATTTCCAGGGTAAATTGTTGGTATCATGTGTATATATGTTGTTTTGTTCAATGTTTTTCTTTGCATGAATTTACACATATCTAGTCTTCTAAGAGGACATTCTCAATTCTATCCATCATTTTTTCCCTCAACACCTCTTTGTTAATAGTTATGTGTATGTGTGTGTTAATAGTGTTATTAAGTTTGTGTTGCGGATGAATCCCACACACATAACTATTGTGAGAGGTAAAGCACCAAATCTTTTGTCAATTTGGATGTTGCCTTTGAGGTGCAATTCCTAGGGTGGATGTGATACCATCCTCTATCAATTTGGTACTAACATCAAAGGTGGTTTTTGTCCCATGCCTTGTAGATCACCTTTGCTTGAAGATTGTTTTGTATGTGATATTACAAAATCTTACTACAATGGTGTTTGGTAATTTAATTGGTGTTAAATTACTTAAATGAATTATCAACGAGGGCTAGTAAACTGATTAAATGTATGTGCATTGTTTGTGCTAGGAGTCCTTATTACTTAAACAATTCCTAAGTTAATTTGAGATATCTAAATGCACATGTTTCTCTACAGCTATGTAAGTAAATAAATCACTTATAAAAATCAATTCTATTTCTCTTGCTTAAAGGAAAGATCACACTCTTCTTGAAATAAACTTCACACTTGTTAAAAATAAAATCACACACACACACACACTTTGCTTGAAATAAAATCACACACGCTTGCTTTAAAATGAAATCACTCGCACACTTGCTTTAAAATGAAATTTAACAATGTAAGTAGATCTGCTCTTGACAAAAAGAAAGATTAACTCTTCAAATGAAAATCCGATCTATAGAACAACAATGTAAAGCTATGCTACTGATCTATGTCAACTTATTCCTTATCCATGTGCACAGGAAATCTCGCTTCACTTAACAATAGAACGATTAAATAAACATTTTGCAAAGCAATCTTAAACTTACATTCAAAAATCAGAACTTGAGTGATTAAATGAACTAACAAAATCCTACAGGAAACACAAAATAAAATACTAACTGCAAATAAAAGAAAACCTTATAATCTAGAGGGAGCCCTCCTACGAGAAGTAGGTGTCAACACAATGCCTTCACAAGATGATTAACCATGGATTAATTGCACAACAGAGGAATAAAATAGTGTCTTTAATTGCAAAAACAGAGTTTAAAAAGAATATCCAAATTTGTGTATGTCATGCTAAGAGGCAAATTTATAAAACTCCTATGCATAATTGTTTCAGAGTATTATGCCCTTATGCTAATCAACATTGACTAAAATTAATATTAAACGATAAAATAGTGTGACTTCCTCATGATTTGCTATCAGCGAAGCAAGTCACGAGGCTGAATATCTGCATTCACTAATTCCTCGCTCGCTTGATTCGCCTTCCTCGGTGGTTGAATTTCGCTTTGACCGATCTGCGACGATGCTTTCCTTATCAATCCAGGTTATGAAGGTAGGAACAAATTGGTGTATCAGCTAATTTCCACCTTCCCATATGCCCTGTTCTTCAGCTGGAGCTTCAAAACCCATAAAACCTCAGACTTAGCTGCAGAATCATACATCAGTTGTAGAATCGTTGTAATTCAATAGCTCAGGTAAATATTGAGTTAAATAATAAAGAAAAATGATATTTATGAAATAAAAGATAATTATGGACTTGATATGCCATAAAACTTGTAAATTGATACCCAAATTAGGGTTATGAAGGTCAAAAAGGGGATAATGGGGCTATAAGAAGGTTATAAAAAAGAGGCAATTTTGGGGTTCAACATTCCCCCACATGGAAGGCATTGCATGTCCTCATGCAAAATTTCAAAATTTGTGATTATTTTTTGTCACTGAGCTTCTTCAAATACCTTAGCAAGAACATCCAAGTTAGTCCTTCTTGCTTTCTTGATGGTGACTACCATCCTTGGTTTCTTCATCAAAATTCTATGTTGCAGAATTATAATCTTCCTCTTAAGAAATTTGTTTTTAGCTGTCAATTTCTTATTTTTCTTATACCATAAACCAAGATATATCAGGATGTTGTCATTTTGAGTTCTCTGGATTTCATTTTGTGTATTTACTCTTTCATTCTCTTGCTTCAAATGTCTATTCAATATTTCCAAATCATAACTTTCTTGTTTGAGGGTGTGTTCAACTTGAAGTTCTCCTAAAATATTTGAATGGATTCTTTGATTTCCTTCTTGGTTTGAGGATGATGCAACAACTTTACCTATAGCTCTTCTTTCCAAAAACTCTATATAATCATAAATTCCTGCTGGACAAGATTGATCTCTTGAGTTCTTCTAGCTGGACTGATAACTGGTGATGGAGCTCTCGGTTCCTCTTCTTCTTCTAAATTGACAAATTCTGGAGATTGTTGAGATTGTTCATGCACTGTTTTGTTGAGCCTTGCACTTCTTCTTATAATTGATGGTGGTTTTCCAATAGTTTGAGGACACCTTTTAACTTCTTCTTGTTTTGTTTCTTCTTTCAATGAACTTTCCCTTTTATTGTTGGCTATCTTTCTTCTAACATTCTTTTGCTTAAGAGTTTCTAACACATTTATAAGAGGGGTTTCATCATGAGAGTACTGCTCTTATTGTGTTTCTTCTGCATGTCAGTTTTATTTAGGGTTTGAGAGCAATTTTCTTCTACTCTTCATGGTATCACCGTTAGGCTCTTCTTTTTTCGCTTCTTTAAAATGATTTCTAATTAAGAAATCTTCCCAATTATATCCTATGTTTCTCATATGGGCCTCAATGAGGATTTTCACTAGGCCATAATGGTATAGGGCATTATCTATAGATTGTATCTTCCTTTGAATATTACCAACCATCTTTCTTAAGCTACGAAGTAGGAAATATGATAAGCTAATTTCATTCCCGTCAAGAAAAATCGTCATTAAGCATGCATGATAAAAGAACATGTTACCAAATCTTCCTTCACAAGTTATAATCTTTTGAATGATCAATAGCAAATTCCTCCATTTATTCTTCAAAGTTGTGACTGGTATTCCCTTTTTAAACACATAAGTATCCATACTTGGATTCTTGAGGAAAATTTTCCATTCTTTCTCTTCAATTTTTCTATTCTTGAACCAACTCTCTCCGATTCTTAGTAATCCGATAGCTTCTGCTGTGAAAGACTCAGTCAAAATCAGCTTCGCGTCCCCAATTTCAGCTTCAATGCCATCGTATGAACTAGCAAAAGACTTTGTCAGCGCTTTCTCATGCCCATCGAATTTTTCCACGAATTCTAGACACCGTGTCTGCTGTAATAATTGTATGGCCTGTGGGCATCCTTCAAGAAACTTAATCCCATTTGGTTATGATCTTACAATGACCCCCATGTTAAAGAATCTTAGCTCATAATTGCTCTTTCGACAAGGTTAAGGAGTGGAAGGAATTCGAGTATGGACTGAATCAGAGAAACATAATATAGGTGAGGGCAGTCTCGACAATGAAAGAGGGCTGAGTGAAATGGTAAATGGAAGTATTGTGCATGAAGTGGAATGATGAATGGAGAGGAGAGGGTGAATTTCAAACTATATCAAGGTTCATGATCGACTTGGTTGACTAGACATAAATATTTCCGTTAAAATCGAAGTCGTGTGAGAATAATAAGGGTAATTATTATTCAGTATGGCAGTAGCAACGGTTACTCATCGTTTATTTCATAATTCAAATGTTTTACCTTTATTATATAACTTAATCTTTACATACCTTAGATCTTTGCCTTACGAAGTCTGATTTGTCTTTTGTAGTTTGTCAGGTTGCTCTAGCTGTAATCTTCATCGAATTTGCTTTTGCCATGATCTTCATTTGCCTTGGTTGCAATCTATCAAGTCAGCTACAGAATTCTGTTAGAGCTGCAGATTATTGACAATTTTGTAGCTGCTTTATTTTTGAAAAGCAAAAAGAGGGCTAAAAAGAAAATGGGACTAGAATAGGGAAAAGAAAATCTAAGCTACCAAGAACTCTTGGTTTTCAACCTGTATTTTCTGTATAATGTGCTAGCAATGTTGGTTTTCATGTTTATACATTTTTTTAAAGAAAGTAGAAGGCTAAGTTGGGGAGGAAGAATAATCTCCCTTGACCAACTTCAAATCAAGATTATCTTACAAATTTCTTATGAATTCTTCCCTTGTTAATTGTTTATGATATATTTGTAATCTATGACCATTTACAAGGGAATGTTACTTTTTCTTCATCAATGGTTCTGATTCTGACTGCTCCATTATCAAAGACAGTTTCAATCTCATAAGGACCAGGCCAATGATTTTGAAATTTTCCTTGAAAATCTTTAATTTTTGCATCAAAAAGCAATGCCCAATCACCAGGCTGAATTTTTTTTCTTTGATAAACTTATCATGCCACCTAGATCTTTGTTGTTGGACTATATTGGTTCTATGAATAGCATCATGTCGTATCTCATCAAATTCATTCAATTGCTCCATTCTTTGTCTTTGGGCTTTTGATATATCAAAACCCAACTTGGATGTTGTTTTAAAAGTCTTTATCTGGAACTCAACAGGAAATAGGACTTGCTTTCCATAAACAGGTTCATAAGGAGTGTGTCCTGTTGTATTTCTCCATGTGGTACGATATGCCCATAAAGCTTCTCGAATCTCTTCTACCCAATCCCTTCTATGTAGATGCACAGTCTTGGTAAGAATTGTTTCAATTACTTTATTGGTAGATTAAACTTGTCCATTGGCTTGTGGATGATAAGGGTTTGACTTCCTATGTTTGGTTTTGTACTCCTCCATTATCTTCTGTACCAACTTGGATGTAAATTGAGTGCCTTGATCTGTCACAATTTCTCTTAGGACACAAAAACGAGTGAAAATATCCTCAAAAAAAATGAAACTACAACATTTTCAATAGCAAAAGAAAGTGCTTTAGCTTCTACCCATTTTGTGACATAATTTGTACAAACAAGAATGCACCTTTTTTGTCTTGATGATGGATTGATTGGACCAACAAAATCCAAAGCCCATTTCTCAAAAGGTTCAATAAGTACCTGAGGTTGTAGAGGCATTTCATCTGAAGGAATAATTTTACCTATTCTTTGACAACTGCCACACCTCTTAGCACATTCCTTGGCATCCTTAAAAAGAGAAGGCCAATAATATCCTAAGAGAAGGACTTTATAAGCAGTTATTTTATCAGTGAAATGTCCTCCACATGGTTCATCATGACAATCCTTTAATATCTTTGGTACTTCATCCTCTCTTACACATCTTTGAATGATTAAGTAAGGTCTCGGTTGGTACAATTCTTCATTTATCCATGAATAAGATGCACTAGTTTGAATAACCTTCCATTTCTCTCAAGGTGACAAGTATGATGGTAACTTCCTTGTAGCCAAATAATTAGCAATATATGCAAACCAAGGAGATTTAATAGATAATTCAAAAAGATATTCATCAGAAAAAATTATCTTCTACAAGAACATCATTATTATCATTCTGGATTCTAGATAGAAAATCAGTAACTGTGTTTTGTTTTCAAGGTCTATCCAAAATAGTAATATTGAATTCTTGTAATAACAATAGGCATCTTGTAATTATGTCATTAGTAATTGATTTATTCATTAAATATCTAATTGTAGAATGACATGTGTGAATGAGGGTTTCATAATCAGTGATATAATGTCTAAATTTATTGATGGCATGTACAACAACTAAAAACTCATTTTCTGTTACAGTGTAATTTAACTTTGCAGTAGTCAAATTTTCGATTTGTAGTAAATGGGATAAGGAGTCAAATCTTTTTGTCCTAATACAACTCCTAAAGTTGTATCTGAGGCATCAGTTGAAATGTAAAAAGGTAGTTTCCAATTTGGTCCTCTTAAAATGTGTGCTTCGGAAATCTTTTCTTTGAATGTTTCAAAATTTTTGTGGCAGACATAATTCCAGATGAATTCACAATCTTTTGTAAACAATTTGAAAAGTGGAGAGACAATATTTGTAAAGTTTTTTTATAGATCTTCTATAATAGCCAATAAAACTAAGAAAACTTCTAGCATCTCTTTGACAAGTTGGAACTTATAACTTGGAGATGACTTCTACCTTAGATGCATCCATTTTGATTCCATCTCCTGAAATAGGGTGGCCTAAAACAATTCCCTCTGTAAACATCATAAAACATTTTTCATGGCTTAATGAGATATTTGCTTCTCTACACCTAATGAAAACGTTTTCCGAATTTTTAAGAGCTTCTTCAAAAACATTTCCATAGACAATAAAATCATTCATGTAAACTTCCACACAGTCATGACTTAGATCAGAGAAAGTACCTAGAATTGCCCTTTGGAATGTTGCAGGTGCATTACATAACCCAAAAGGAAGTACTCAGTAAGCACAAGTTCCCCATGGATAGGTAAAAGTTGTTTTATCTTGATCTTCTAGAGCTACTTGGATTGGTTATATCCACTAAAACCATCCAAGAATGAAAGCAAAACAAAAAAATCCCTGCCAATGTATCGAGGACTTGATCTATAAAAGGAAGGGGAAAATGATATTTTAAAGTAGCTTTATTCAATTCCCTATAATCAATGCATACTCTCCATTTTCCATTCTTTTTCAAAACAATTACCAATGGTGAAACCCACTGGTTGTTTGATATTGGATAAATGAAACTCACATTTGACAATTTTTGTAATTCCTCTCTAACAATTTCCCTTAGATTTGGATTCATTCTCCTATGGGGTTGTCGGATTGGTCTAACATTCTCTTCAATGTAAATATGATGCATAGAAGTGTTAGGATCATTTCCTTTCATATCATTGTATTCTGATGCATAAGCAGAGGAATGTTCTTGTAAGATCTTCACTATTTCTTTCTTTTGAGATTCTTCAAGATTAGCATTGATATTTAAAGTTTTCTTCGAAAAATTGCTATTAAAGAATTGCCAATTTTTTCCAAAGAATGTAAAGCCATTTGACGATATGATAGATATTTAATATTACATTGTTCTTGAAAATTGTGATTGTGTTTACAATATGAGGAAGATTGATTATTTTCCATTAAATTCAAAATTTGATCTTCTTCATCTATTTGTTGAAGTGGCAAAAATTGGTCATATATCAAAATTTCATTATCATCATCTATCCATGCTTCACTTTCTACTTCTATCATTCTTTTTGCAGGAGGATATAATGTGAATTTCATTGTCGAACTTCCAACAGAGATAAACATATCACCAAATCTACAACTTATGAAAGCATCAGTTGTAGCTAACCATGGTCTTCCTAGAATCAATGGGTGTCCTCCTAGATTATTATTAGGTGTCAAAATCATAAAGTCAATAGGATATTCCCAAGAATCTAAGGATACAAATACATCTTCTAAAACACCATCAGGTTTGATAATAGATCTATCTGCTAATTGCGAAAGTGTAGGTGTATATTGAAGATTAGGAAGTCTCAATTGATCCATAGTTTGTTTACTCATGATGTTGATATCTAATCCTAAATCAATCAATGTGTTTGGAATCTCAACATCATTGATGTGTGTTTTCACAATGGGACTTCCTGGATGTAGATATTTTTGAATTGTTGTCTTTCCCCTCATGATATCTGCAATTCTCCCAACTAACTGAATTATTTTAACTTCTTTCCTTTTTCTTCGTGGTTTTTTAATACTTAACTCCCTGATTGTCTTTGCAAATATTGATAATTCTTTGATAGCTTATAACAAAGTAATTTTTATACAAAAAATTCTTCAGTTCATCTATCATATCATAATTAGGAAACACAATCTATTTTTCTACCCCTTTGTCATTTTTCAATCTTTCAGGAAAGGGTGGATTTTGAATAGGGACTGAAGGTTTTTCTATAATGGGAGTTGATTTTATTGGAATATCATCTGAATGTATAGGGGTGGTTTGTTTTTGAGAATTTTCCTCTTGATGAGAAGATGTCTCTTTCTAAGAGAGGTCATCATTTTTAGACTACTAGATACAACGGATGGTGACTTCTTTTCCAATACTATACTAGATCTAAGTTGGACATTGTTTAGATCTAATGGAGTTATCATATAACTTTGGAAGTTCTGTCCTTCCATGTTGTAAAAAGGTTGTGAATTTTTTGGATTTGGAAGTGGCTGAGCAGGCATTTGATTTGGCTTTTGTGGAAATGATAGTGAAAGTTGTGGGTTTGGATTTTGAGGTTGAGAGGGATGTACAGGTTGAGGAAAATATTATGGTAGAAAAACAGGGTAAGGTTGTTGAAATTAAGGATATTGAGGGTACTTGTCATAAGGATTTTTCCATCCTTGTGCCCAAGGTTGAGGCCAAGGTTGCCAAGGCATGAGTGTAGTCCAATTACTTTGTGATGGTTGTGCATATATTTGAGTGTTTAAACGTTGGGTCATATTTGATTGTAGATTTTTCCATGGTCTCTTGGCAATAAACAAAGAGGTTCTACCTGATTTGGCATTACTTCCTCTTGATAGATGACTTTAAGACCTGATATTGAAGGACATTCCTTTGTATCATGATTTTCTACACATATAACATAGGTTTCCACACTTTTTAAGTCAAAAGGGCATTCTCTCAAGGCATACTTCTTTCTACATTTTGGACAAAAGATAGATAATGCAACATTTTTAGCCTTTTGTTTGTTTTGTACTTTAAGGGTATCTATTTGTTCACTAAGACTCCCCAAAATATCAGTTTTAAAGTTGTCAAGCAAATTGCCTATTTCACCCTACCATTGTGGACCCAGGCATGGAGCCTATAGTCCACGAGGTTTATCAACTGCTCTTTAACAACAAGCATGGGGATTCACCCAAGGTATAGATGGGGTATCTCTTAGTCTCAAGAGTTGAAATTCACTATCTAGGTGGCATCCATTGTCCACGTGGTTTATCAACTACTCAAAAGCACCACAATCACTACAACAAAACATGCAATTTGCACCAGATTTAGCACCAGATTTTAGTGCATTTTTTTCTCAATTGGGATGAACATCCTGGCGCTAAATCTGGCTCTATTGTACAATTTTTAAGGCGTCCTTTTTTGCACCAAATTTTGCATCTTTTTTATGCCAAAATTTCCATTATTTTTTGCATCATATTTTGCACCAAGATTTTGATTTGGTTTTACAACAGGTTTTGCTTCTAGTTTTGTGCCATTTTTTACATCTATTTTTGCATCATTTTTTGCTTCCTCTTTTGTGGCATTCTTTGCTTCTAGTTTTGTGTCATAATTTGCATTGATTTTTACACCATCTTTGGCATCTGATTTAGTGCCTTTTTTTACATCCAGTTTGTGCCATTTTTGCATATGGCCTTATGCCATTTTTTGCTTCTAATTTTGTACTTATTTTTACATCTATTTTTGTGCCAGTTTTTCTCCCTTTTTTACAC
>APFE031039868.1:57769-77448 GCA_000404065.3 Pinus taeda
AATTTAGAAACAAAAAAGGGTGCAAAGGGAGGTGTCAAACTAGGTGCAAATTATGGCACAAGAAAAATGGATGCAATAGTGGACACAATAACAAATGAAAAAGAGGATGTAAATATGGATGCAAAACAAGATGTAAAAGTCAATGCAACAAAAGTAGATGAAAAATTAGATGTAAAAACTAAACACAAACCTCGATGAAAAACTTGGAACAAAGGGGATGCAAAAAATATGCAAAAATGGATGCAAAAAATGATTTAAAAAATGATGTAAAAGAGGATGAAAGAGATGATGCAGAAGTTGATGAAAGTGTAGGCACAAAAAGTGGATGTAATAAAGGATGCAAAAGATGGTGAAACAAAATTAGGTGCCAAACTTGATGCAAAACATGGTGCAAAGGATGGCATAAAACATGGCATAAAACGTGGCGTAAAACTTGGTGTAAAATCTGGTGCAAAACCTATTACAATACCTGGTGCTAAATTTGATGTAAGACTTGGTGGAAAACTCAGTGAAGAATTTGCATCAAGTTTTGCACCATATTTGATAAATGGACACAAATAGCACCAAAAATGGTCTCTAGACGCAAAAAAGGAAGCGAAAAGGGATGCATAGGTTTTGTTGTAGTGAATGACCCAAGATTCCCTATCTATATGGTTTAACAATTTTACCCACAAGAAGCACCAGGGTTGTTTATCAGTTGTTCCTAGTAGTGATCACCACAGTGACTCACTCTTCTCCTCTTAGTTCAATGACAGGAATTCACCCAAGGTTCATATGTGGTATTACTCAGTCTCAGGAGTTGGAATCCAATGTCTAGGTGGTTTATCAATTGTATTTTCATAGCAAGCACCATAGGGGTTTGGCATCCATTGTCTAGGTGGTTTATTAGCCACTCAATAAGCACCATAGTGACCTAGAATTATCTATCTAGGTGGTTTATCAACTACCCAACAAGTACCACAGTGACCTATAATTCCTTATCCAAGTGGTTTTTCAATTATACAACAAGCACCATAATGATCAGTCATTCATTAAGCCTCCCACTAACCACAAAAGCTTAAACAACATAATCTAGTGGCCTCACGTAGTTCACAGGGGATGTCATCCATAATTCATAGGGATTTAACTCAAGGTCAAGTCTTTGGGGCAGTAGTTTATAACCTTAATTACACAGGTTTTGTATACTAGCTTAAAAGCCACTATGTCTTCCACTACCAATACTCCATAATGCCCACATGCTCCAACAATCAATAGTGAGTGCACTATATTTTTTCTAGTAAGAGAGAGGGGGAATCCATTATCTTCAATTGTGCACTCATGCACTTTCTCCTACTGTCAGTTGTTTATTTAGAAGGTTGTTGGCTTGGCTTCTCGATATGCGTGGGGGATGGGCATTGTCCCTTCCCCTCTGCCCTAAAAATTTCTCATGACTCGACTGTTAGGAGGTGGCTCGATCGGGCATGCACACCACCTCTAATCATATCTTGTAAATTAACTTGCCAATTAGTTGGCTCGGGCAAGTTGTAAATGGTAATTCAACATTTAAGCTTAGGGTGGGGTTTTATGGCCTTTCAAGCAAGCAAGAAATATCCCTCAAAACATTGGGATCCGTAAGTTCATCCCCTCCTTCAGTTGACCATCATAAAATTTAAATTTAAGTGTTTACAAGTTATTGTATCATCCAGTCATGGCCCTGTTGTAACAACCCTGGTCAAAAATCCATGTAATAAAAGTTAATAAAGGCAAAATAATAACCATGGTCATGGGACACTTATTCCAAACTGAATGTTGGGCAAAACATCTTAGTGTGGGTGTTCATTGGGTTTATTATGGCTATGGAAATTAGCAAAGGCAATGACTAAGGCTTTGGAAAGGCGAAGTGGCATTTATTTATGAAAATAATGGAAATTAGGAGAAAAGGAAGGTGAAAGGTCACAGGTTGCATGTGAGGAAGAAAATGAAGGAAAATAATGGAAATGAAGAAAATAGAGGCCTCATTAATAAAAAGGCTTCTGAGGATTAATTCATGGCTTTTGATCAGTTCAGTTTTGGAGGTCTCATTCTATTCTATCTCTCTTTCTCTCTCAAACTCTTGGACGCTTAGAGTTTTCTTGGAGCACTCTTGGAGGAGTGTGGCATACCTAGGATTTGGAGCAAGAAGGAAAAGAAAGAGATGGAAAGAGCAATAGGGCATCGGGATCAGTAGCTATAACGGTTTTTGCTTGTAGGTACTGAGTTGCATATATGTTTTCCTTACTAGTTTTGGCATGCATGGCATATGCTTGTGGTTTCTTGGTCATGATCTGTCATTAGCATGGAGGACTGCCTGGATTTGGCAGAGGTTTCGCCTAGCCTTACCATTTCCTGGATAGCCATGGTGTTGTGGGAGTCTTTCCCTTTTTCTTTCTAGTTGGTTGTCATGTTCCTTTAGTTGTGGGTTGAATTATTAGTTCTTGGAGCCTTGGTTGGACAAATGCTCTAGGGCCCTATAACAACTTGGGTTGAGTTATTATTCCTATAGCCTTTGTTGGAAAAACACTCTAGAGCCCTTAGTGGGTTGAGTTACTAGTACTGGAGCCTTGGTTGAACAAACGCTCTAGAGCCCGACAACAACTGTGGGTTGAGTTACTAGTTTGGAGCCTTGGTTGGAACAAATGATTTGGAGGCCTAGACAACTTGGGTAGAGACCAATATGGTGATGATTGGTGATGTTTGATCATAAGGTGGAATCATTGGTTGAGGGTTGAGGTGGTTTTTCTATGAGAACCACATTCATGCTTGGAATATGGCACGGGGATGATTGGTTCAAGAGAGACTTGGTTCAACCAATCTATGGTAGGTTGGAATGTGGAAGCCTTAAACATGGTTGGCCTTCACATTCATCAATAAGAGCTCTTTTTCTCCTTCGTATTTTATGGATAAGCATACCAATTTATATGTGGCTTATATGATTATTATATCCTTGATATTTTTGTTGGTTATATGCTGGTTATGAATGAGTTATATGACAGTATTAATTTATGACTCTCATCATGTTTTGGTAAACCACTGAATGTACAATGGATATATGGCTTAATAGGTGGTAATGCAGTTATTTTGATGAGGCCTCAATGCTTCTTAGTGATTCTCAGATAAGTATGAGACCCTTATGCTCAGATTTGTTGTTTAAACCTATAGAATGCATATTTGTGACATGTTTGACGAAACGCCTATCATGGCTAGGGGTCCAGTCAAGTCATTGTTCAAGTATTTGTGATTGTATAATTGTTTTCAAGTTACCTTTCATTTATATAATTTTCATGGAGTTTTGGGTAGTGGCCTGAGTCCTGGCCCTGAAAAAGTGGCACAAAATCTAGAGTTGCTGGCACAGAACTACTTGGAAAAGTTCCTAGCCGCAAGGATGCCTGGTTGTGGGAGCGACTGAAGGGTCCTAGTCGCATGCATTCCCATGTTAAGGGAGCGGCTGAGGCTTTAAGGCATCAAAATGTCAGTTTGTCTCGGGGTCTAGTCACTTGGATGGGATGGATGGCTCATGGGGGTTCTGTTGCAGGTGTAGAAGGTCAAGTTGTCTGTGTTCCATCGGTTCCACTTCCTTAATTGATACATAAGGAGTTGAATCATATCATAGTAACTCTTCATCACATGTTTAACTCGGTTGGATGATTACTTGGGTAGATGTGGGAGGAATGGTCTACACCTATGCCCACTCTAGCATTCCAATCACATTACAAAAATGGGGGTTAACGCAAGGGTTGTTATAGACCCTCTACCTCTACCTCTGTGTGTAATCATTTAATACATCACTTTACATATACATGTAATCATTTGATATTTGGTACATGCCTTTGTGTGCAATGGTTTGATACTTGGGAAAAAGCCTATCAAACTACATAAGTTTGACAGACATGATGAGGAAGGTCAATTGGATTGTAAAAGTGGTGATATCACCCTAATTGGCCTTTAATAATGGAAATTTTGGGTTCAAAAGATGTATGAACAGGGAAAAGCTTGAGAGGATATTAGATATGATGTTTTTATGCATATTAAATAAGGTGGGGGATGTGAAGACGTTATAAAAAATCTACGAGGTGTTCGAAAGTTTCAACCCTTTAGTGCCTTGGGAGGAGATTCAACACTTTGGAGAACACATTGTGAATTTTGACAATGTTGACCTTAGAAATGGTAAACCAATGTACAATTATGAAGTTATCTACCCAAAATTTCAAAATTCCTCTA
This sequence comes from Pinus taeda, assembly GCA_000404065.3. Taxonomy (NCBI): domain Eukaryota; kingdom Viridiplantae; phylum Streptophyta; class Pinopsida; order Pinales; family Pinaceae; genus Pinus; species Pinus taeda. The sequence continues at coordinate 62,006 of APFE031039868.1, forward strand.
AACCATTAAGAAGGTTTAATTTCAAGTCTTGACATACAATTATTTAACCTTAATCACCCATTCTACACTATAGGGCATCCTCTCAATGTGCACTGATTTCATAGAGATTGATATATTATAACCTTTTGATGTATGGTTTGTTTTATGTGTCAGTATACATAGACATTTCATGGTTGGATCCATTATGCTACCAGTGACTACTACTACATATTTGGTACATGTTCATTTGACGTATCATTGCTTGTGTTATCAAAATGATATTGAGTGATTGGTTATGGATGTGAAGTACATGTTTTATATCTACCCCTTTCATTATGAGTATCATTTAGGCACAATACTTACAACCAAATTTTCAAAACATGCAAATGCAATGGTATGAATATGTATAACACTTATATGCCTTATATGATTCTCATATGCTAGTTTTAGTTGATTTTGATCACTTGCAATAAGACAAGCATGGTTGGTAATTCAACAAAATTACTCCAAGCCTCAAAGACTATTCTCCTGCTTAAGTATAATATGGAAAGGAACCAATTGAGAACATTATTGCAAAGCATTCATATAAGGGTTGCATTATACTCAAAGGATCACTATCCAAAATTTATATTGGGTTTGGCATGTTGCAAGGTTATGGACATTGGCAAAAGAAATCTAGTTTACAAACATTAACATAAATAAATTAATCTATGTGGTTTTGTAACATTGAATTGGGGAAATAAATCATGGTCATCTTCATACATCTAATGATAGAGTATCAAATGGAAAACCCTTGTTTTTGCGACCTAGTTCCATACCACATTCCATAATTTGATTTATCTCATGCCATGAGTTGTTAGAGGCATGTTCGACAATGATATTAACAAGTAGTATATAACCATCCTCTTACATGTAATTGTGTCCATTTTTGTTAATATAAGCACACTTAATTGGGGTAAATAAATTGTGAATTCAAATTATGTAATTAAACTTAGTTTTTTAGATTTGGAAGTTGAATAAGCACCAAGTTTCATCACAAATTAAGTCTCAATTTAGTTCCCCCGCCGCAGGTGCATAGAGTCAACGAATGTCGGCAGGAGTACAAGGTCGTTGAAGACTATAATACATCTAGCCATGCATTCACTCTCTTGGCACTCCAACACCCACCTCGATATGATGCTTAGACTAGTTAGCCTTTGGATGTTGTACTATGCCATTAGCTTCCCTCACAGAATCATGGTGTTGTCTCAATATTGTTGATTGCGATTTTTGGTAATGAAGGATGGGGATGGCGTTAGGATGAGCCGATATCCCTCCTCGAGCCCTCTTTTAAGTTTGGAAAACTCCAACGCACACTAGTTGTCTAACGCAACAATGAGTCTAGTAGATGTTATGAGTAGGAATTATGCCTCTAATGTTTATTCTCTCTTCTCAGTCGGCAATTGGCTCGTTCCTAAGTATACTTTGGTTATCTTATCGCTGGAACACATTTACTGTAGTTGGAATGGATTTCAGACATCCTTGGCCTCCTCAATTTGCAGGTTTGTCATGGTACCTATAATGGCCCCCTGGTCTTACAACATTTATTTCACCCTCTAATTTACTTCTCTACTTCATCATTGTTCGTGGGTTTTAGCCCAAAAGGAAATTACTAGGGGTTAGATCAATTCTATCCTTCCTCATAACTCTATTATCTATGAAAATCAAATCATAGGTTATATTCCTTCAGGGATGACAAGTCACATAATATGGCTCTATTTTATTTCACTCTACCTCTTTGCGAAGCTTCGTTGGTGCCCATAAGCAGTTTGTGGCTCGATCACATTTCCTCTTGGGGTGGAAGATCAAATTTAGTTGCCTGACAACCTAAAAGTCAACACTCATCCTTCTCAAGGAATTTAGTTGCGGGTTCAGTTGAAGGCTCAAGGTTTTGTGCACTACTTTTCACATCAGGAACATAAGGCACCATGGTCAACCTTGTAAAGCGAATTTCAGGCGGCTTCAGCCTAGAGGGCATACAAATGTAGTGAAAACATTGTGCCAATCAATGATCACCAACTCCCCTCTGGCCTGAATCATTAGTTCTTTTTGTTAGACAGGATAGTTATGAACAACATGTGCAACCTCAAGAAGCTTAACATGTGTTATTGGTCTGGTTTCCCAACAGGGTGGGCCATAACACCAAGAAAAACAGTACGTATTTTTTTGGAATAGCATTATAAAGTCGAACCCTTACACAAAAAATGTCTCAATTTCATTGTTTTGGTTGGTTGAGGGAGCATAACATTGCTCCATAGTTTTGGTTTTAAGGGGATAGTTTGGAGAGTATATGACGCCGTTGATAAAACCCAACCTTCAATCTCACAAGGCAAAGGGAAAGATGTAACTTGACACCTATAAAAACAGTCATTTGAGCACTTATTTCATGCTTTTTCTTGCCTTGGGGTTTTCATGAGATTACATTTCCATTGCTAAATGTCCTTGCCAATTTCAGTTTGTTCATATCCACTTTGCACACAAGTCTACCTTCATTTTGTCTCTCTTCGACTAGTGTTTTAATTTAGATGTGTCGATCTAACTAGTGTCTCTCTTCATAATTGTACTTGGGTCATAATGAAATATATTTATCAAAATAAAGAAAAAAAAATTATTATTGGCTTATTAAAGCATGGGTTTCATGGTTGGGTCAATTTTTTTTAGGTCAATGTCTCCATTGAAGACTTATAGGGTTAATTTCAAGTGTTCTTGTCCATGTCATATTGTAAAGAACCCTTCTTGGGATTTATTTTTCAAAGAATAAATTTATTTTATTGTAAAATAGGTCATTTAGGCCTCCTCCACCAATTCGGCCTTAAGGAAGATCAAGTCGGCCTCAAACGGGGTAATTCAATCTCACAAGAAGCTTATATATTGGAGCAACTCAACCTCATTTGAAGAAGAAGTCAAGCGAACTCGATTTGCAGTAAATTGTAGTTGGAAAAGTGTGAAATTCCAAGGAAAAGGAGGACAAGTCTAAGGGAAAAGAAGAAAGTCTCTTTCAAGATCAAGAATTCTATTTATCTCGCTATTATCTCACACGTGAAAAGTTATGAAGTTTTGCTAGAAGGCCAAAATTCTGTAGTTGTTGGGGAGGACAAAATTCTTGAGTAGCTAGATTGAAAATTTTGGTATTGGATCGAAGTTCTGGATTGTAGATGTACTTTGAAGAGCTGACATTTACAAGGAGGAAGGGATGACTTGGTGGAGGAGGAAGGTTTGTTGATCTAGGGTCTTGGTTGTCTCACTGTCATATGAATCTACTGAATGAAGAGTTCTTGACTAGGTTTTACCCTATATAGGGGTTTTTCCCTAGTTATGCTCCTACATCTAGTATCTTTGATCTTCGTGTTATGGTTTTGGTAATTTCTTGATGAACTAAGATAAAAGAAGAACATAAAAAAGATAATAATAACTCACAGAAATCACAAGTAATTATCAACATAAGAAAATCTTTCTACCTTTATGATTTTCTGCCATGGTATCAGAGCTAAGGTAAAGAAGGAAGAAAAAAGCAAGTTAAAGGGTCCATTGAGAGATCAAGAAAAGGGACATTAAAAGGGACATCACACAAGAAGGAAAGCCTATTACTAACATGAACAATGACAAACTCAATGAAGGGAGAAAACAAACTAGAAGGAGCCTCCAACTATAGGGCCTGGAAAAAGAAAATATATCTCATTCTCGAAAATAATTAAGTTTTAGATCTTGTTCAAGGAAAAGTCAAGAAGCCTACTGATGAATCAAGTAATGTAGATAAAGTGAAGTTTAGAGAACTTGAAATCATGGCTATGAATCTAATAGTCGATGGAGTTAAGGATAACTTAATTCCATACATATCCAACATAAATTATGCTTAAGAAATGTATGAGGCTCTCTCCAAGTTATTCAAAATCAAGAACATTGGTCAAATAGCAAGCCTCAAGAATGAACTAAGAACTATCAAAACGACAAATGATGATATTGTTTCATCATAATTTATAAGGATATCTAGAATCAGAGATGAAATCCATGCAATAGATGAATTTGTCCCAAAAAAGGAACTCATAATTATTGCTCTTCTATGACTACCTAAATCTTGGAGTACCTTTGCATCAGGACTCAACTGTTGAAAGGATATGCCAGCATTTGAACAAATATGGAATCCATGTAGTCAAGAAGAAGTCAAAATATTGATGGTAAAGAAAAAAAGGAGAGTGAAGCAGAAAACACCTTGAATTCTTACTCTACTCATAATAAAAAGAAGGGGAACTTCAAGAATTTCAAAGGAGAAAAGAAGAAAATGGACCTATCCAAGGTTGAATGTTACAATTTCCACATGGGACATTAAGAAAGTCATTTTCTTGTGAATTCAAGAAATAAGAAAAGAAATAGAGATCAAGCAAATACCGTTGATGAAGCTCCATCTAAAAGGAACAAGACTGAAGAAGAATCAGAAGTCAAGGACTTATACTACTAAGTACTCCCTTACACATATCCTCCCTTGGTCTTCTATTCTAATTTGAATTGTTTTTCTTTATGTTTTGATCTCTAGAATTTGCAGGTCTAACACGTCTTTTTAGAACACCTTTTATTTTGATAAAGTTGTAGGTATCCCTCAATATTGGATTAAGAGGGAGCCCTCATCATTTTACCAAAGCTAAGTATCTTACTCCTTGTCTTGTCTCTTATGTTTGGTTTCCCTCTCTTATCAAGATGTGTTTGTATTGTATGCTAATAACCTTTTCTTTATATTTTCCTTGGTTAGGAAAGCCTGCAGAATACACAAAAGTTATGGAGGAGACTTCAAAGGGTAAACTTAAATCATGAAAGAAGTTATGTTGCAAAGGAAGCCTTTAATAATTGATGTCATACACGGTTTTTTAAGGAACAAATCAAGGTATGTCTTAGCCTACAACCTTTGTTACAAATTTTTCTGTTGGCATTATGGCACAGGTTTGGAGCCATGGCATAGGTGTTGTCCTTGATGGCAACTCTCTTTTGTAACAGATCTAAGTTCAGGCTTCAGAATGAAGGAAATGACATATACGCAGGTTCATCTAGACGAAGGCGCGTATACATGCGGGTTAGACGTTACAAAAGCGCGTATATGTTGGAGAACTTACCTTTGGTCCGTGGTAGTTAGTCCTTGGAATTCGAACCTCTGGTTTTGGACCATAGTACCTCGTCAGAAGTATTGATCCCAAGTATTGGGTCCGTGGTATTGGTTTATTATGGTTTTGGACCGTGGTATTGTGGAAGGCCTAAGACTATAAAAGAGGAAGGAGATCATGTGGCAAAGAATAATCTGAATTATTATTGAATATTTGATAAAGTGCTAGATCTGGAATACTGGTAATTGGGTTATGGTGCAGATCTAGATCTGAATGAAGGAGGAACCCTAGCGCAAAGAGAAGGATAAGTTTTATTGATGGGTCATAATCTTTAAGCTTGAATGATAGTATCTTTGTATTATTTTGGTCTGTTATATGTGGCACTTGCTTGATCTATAACACTGATAATCTGGGTTAATTAGTGTTTGAATATCCGAAAGAGCGAATTATCCTTTATAGATCTGTATGCAGGTTCAGTGAAGCTAAGGCGCGTATACACGTTGGTTTAGTGAATGAAAACAGCGTATACGCAGGTTGTTCCAAACACAGAGGCGTATGCACGCATGTTGCAGGTTATTGAAATAGCGTATATATTTTGAGTTGTGATCTAGCTGCTTCTGGTTATTGCTGCTGTGTTCTGGGTTCAGATTTTGGTGTGTGGTTTCTGGTACTGTGTTTTGGGTACAGCTGTCAGAGAAGTATCTACTTGATTCAGATCTAATTGGTGAAAAGGAGATTGATTGATGGAGAAATTCTTGATGATTGATTGATGTTCATGGATCCAGTCTGAAAATTTATGAAACGTGGTCCCTGGAAGAGAGAGAAGGTTGTAGCCTTCAGTAAGCCAGCACCTACGCACTAGTATCTTGGCTAATGCAAGAGCTAAAGAGGGTTGTAGCTCCCTTCCAGGAGAAGCTGGAGAACGAAAGAGGGTTGTAGCTCTCTGCAGGTTGCAGCCTGCGTACTGGTAAAGGACTGCACCAGTACATTGTAAAAGAAGTTTCTAATTTAAAAGAAGATAGAGACGAATTGCAACAGCTAGTTTTCACCCACATTGGGTTTCCACCTTATATCTTGTGTTCTTATGTGTGATTGTCTTTTTGCTCTGTTTTATTATTTCTGGTTACTGGTTATTTGATTCTGAAACACAGATTAAACATCAGAAAGATAAAGTAAATTAAAAGTTTGCTTTGTATATGCGGGTTTCCTTCTATATAGTTGTGTATATACGCAGGTTTAATTAACTGAAGTAGCGTATATCATTTGATTTTTGAAAAAGGAATATTTGACTTGATAATACTGATTCACGCCCCCTCTTAGTATTATTTCCAACATTTTCTTCATATAAAGTTACAATCAATCTTCTTTTAAATTTTGGTCTACATTACTAACATCGTTATGTATATCGTTTTGAATCGTAAGAGATTCTTGTTTGGGTGATTAATCATTAGATTGAATCTACCCTCACTATATTATTATTCTTGTGGAACCTTGAAAGGGTTCAGTGTAAAACCCTAACCTAAGGGTATGTCGATGCTAATATGGAAACTCTACTCTACTTAGGGTTGATGATGAAATCTAGAATTCCTAATCTTTTGATGTTTTGATGGAAACCCTAGTCCTTTCAGGTTTGTTGTTAATATCTAAGTTATGTATTTTTTGTTTTGTGAATAAAATAAAATATTTGTGGAATTGAGGCTTCTGTGATCCATATCAAGTTTTGAGAAGATTTTTCGGCATAAATCACATTAGAATTCTTGTGTCGACGCGTTTTGAACCAACGAGTGTGGTTCATCGTCAGGACAAGTTGAAGAATCAGATCTTGGCTACATGATAAATAGATAGAGCAGAACATCCAACGACTAAATTTGACCAGGCAACGACTATATTGACCTGGGCAATCAGACTGGCTAACAATTATATTTTACTGGAAAATAGCTAACTGGACTGGATCAAGGGATAGGGATAGGAAAACAAAATTGGTTAAATAATAAGTGAGATGGTTATATGCTTATCTAAATAAGGTAATGTGAATATAGGAATTAATTAGACTTATATAAAGGTTATATAAATAAATACTAAGTTAGTTGATTTAAAAATCAGTTTAATAACTATTCTATATAAATCAAAATGAATCATTAATTAAATGTTACGTAATTTAAATGTAAGATAGATTTAATTTAAAAGGGTTAATATTAAACCCATATGTAATTAATAGTTAATTAAACTTTAGTTTAATATAAGGTAACGAATTTAATTAATATGAATCAAAATTAAATTTTATAAAAATTAATATAATTAGATATTTGATGTTATTTTAGAATTATATAATTAAGTATCTAGTTAATTAATCGTAAGTTAGTTTTAATTTTATTTAATTTAAAATGGGTTAATGTTAAATAAACATATAACAACTAACCATTATTAAACCTATTATTAGATCTCATTAATAAAACTATCAAAGTCAACCTAAACTATAAACCTAAAACTATCTAGAGATTATATTAGGAATAATCCATTAAATTGATAACTTATTAAGATAGTTTAATAATGGACCTAGGATATGCGGCAAAATTTCCCACACTTAACTAACCAAAGAGGAGAAAGAAAGGAAGAAGTTTGCTTTAAATTTGTTAGTTAATCTTAAGCAACTTTCATTAATATTTATAAATTGTTTTAAATATCAAAATCTAAAACATAAAAATTAAGGATGATAAAAAAGGAAACCCCGATGATCAGAGAAGGGGGAAGATAGGAAGGCTCCATAGAGAAGAATGCCATAAGGAGCGGTGAGGGGGGGAATGGCTAGGAAGAGAGGGCAGGGATCCAACAACTGCTAATTTTCCGGTCGTCATCTCTATTGAGATTGCTTGGCCTTTTTTCAATCTCAATTGCTTCCCTAAACTTCCGGTGGTGAAACTGAGAAACCCTAGCGATAACACTTGCCTCCTCAATACAAACGTGATGCTTCGTCTTCTCGGCATGTTCTGCTAAGGCGGAGGATCGAGTCCTTCCATGTTTTAAGTCGGTTGAGTGCTCATTAATCCTTTGATTGATAGAACGACCAGTCTCGCCAATATAGGGGGTCCCACAAGAACACAGAATAACATAGACACCTTTCATGTCCTTAGGATCGACAGGGTCCTTACAGACCTGAGGGAGCTACAAATTCTGTTAAGGGGTCTAAAGGTAGAGGGAACATTATGCTTTATAAGAATCCTGGCAATCTTATCAGTGGTCCCTTGGATGAAAGGGAGATGAACCCCTGAGACTCGATCTTTAGGGTTTTTCTTGACCAATGTTCTTACTGGCTTTAAGGAACGCCTTATGACCTAGGTTTCTATTGTAACCGTTATTAACAAAGACATTAAGGAGGTGGGCCTTCTCTTTATCAAGGCTCTTTTCATCAGAGATTCTCAGAGCACGAGTGGCAAGAGTATTAAGAACGCCCAACTTCTGAGCTAGGAAATGATGGGAATTGGCATGAAGATATTGTTCAGTGTGTTTTTTCTTACGAAAAACCTGGTGGGAAAAGGAGCCATCACTATTATTTGAAATAAGAACATCGAGGAAAGGAAAACATCCATCGACTTCTTGTTCCATAGTGAACTTAATGGCAGGGGATTGTTTGTTGAGATGCTTGAATGCCAAAAAATCTTCTAAGATAAAATATATTACTATGGAAACTGATAGATTACATAATTTGGGTTGTGTGGGAGAGAGAGCCCGAAACAAGACCCATCCAAAATCCCTGAAATGGCCATAGATTTGTCAATTTTACAGTGCATCCATGACAAAAGTAGGTTTTGAGTCCAGAGGTGGAAACTGAGAGGAACCCTCTTTATAACATTCTCAAAACTAAGAGTATAGAGACCGAGAGAAGAGAAGAAAACTCTAGCGAGGCCGATAAGGAAAGAGTCATTTTTATCCACGATAGACAACGCTCCACATAGGAAGAAAAACAAAAAGGAGGTTGACGAAGTCACTCCTAGTTGATGGTTACCAAATCCTCATCTAGACAAATGGGAGTCTCCTAATAGCTTCCCTTTTGTTGCATGGTGGTGTTCTGTCGACTTATGGAAGCCCCAGCAGGCCTCTTTCTTAATGCTTGGGGATCCTTCAACAGTCGAATGGACCTTCATCATCAACTTCTTCTTGATAATTGTGTATTGCGGTGTGTCCCGAGTAATGAATCTATAGTGGTTAATGGCTTCGACATACATCACAAACTTCTTAGTCAGCCGGTCAATCTTGGTTTCCATATCCTTGGTGCGCTCCTCTTGCTCCTGCATTGCTAACCCCATGATGGTTTTCATTTGCCACCATGTTTCGATAGTTTGTGCGTAGAGGTTTTCACGCGCTCGAGTAAGGGCCTAATCTGGAATCTAGGCAAAGTCGGTGTCGACTTCCTCAGTTGTGACCTCTATACGAAGATCATTTGCTTGGGCTTCTAATTCAACATTGTGCTGTTGAGTTTCATGATTTACCGTCGTTGTGTCGCACAGAGCTACAGGCCTTGCATAGGTCTCCGCACGAGTGGGGGGGGGGTGAACTTAGGGACAGCCAGCGAGAGGTTGCACGACTGCACGCACCTCCCCGACTGGAACCAAGGGTGGAGCAATTCTTTGGGGCCATAAGAGAAGCAATAGGGCTAGAGAGCGAGGGGAATCAAAGTGTGCAAGATGAATGGAGAGGGATAAAGGCAAAGAGAAGAATGAGGGGAAGAAGGGGGAGTGGAAAATATATTGAAGTCAAGTGATAGAGGGAGGTCAGGAGCAGGGAGAAGGGGCGGGAAGCGGAAGCATGCGAAGTTTTGATGCTCGAATGTGGAGGAATGACTGAGTAGAGAGGATGTGACTGGGAGGCCACGGTCAAACAAGGGAGAGGGGAGGTGGCATCGCGGATGCTAGAATCAGGCAAGCCAAGGATGAGTATGTGCGTGTGCGCAATCCACCTGTCCTTCTTATGGAACAGAGAATCGACTTTGAAATGATGAAGGGTACGCGAATAGTTATTGTTTGGTAGAGTGGTTATCTTCATCATTGATTGATGCGCATTGCTGACGGAGTTCACCTTCCTATGATTCCTGCCATGCTCGGGACTTCAGGCATAGGGTACCAGTCATACCCTCATTCGCCAGTCTGTCTGCAAGTTTATTTCCCTTCCTTCTGATAGCTTGAAAGTGGAGGCCTGTCATGCTGTCAATTCTCTGCTTGATTTGTTGTATTATATTGTTTAGGTGCTAGTATTCTGAAGTTTTGTCCACCTCAATGCCCTGCTGAAGTTTTTTGCCAATCTGAGTGGCCAACGTGGAATCTCCTTCTATAATTAGAGGACTGAGCTTTAGGTTGTGTGTTGTGGCGATGCCATTTTCTAGGGCATGAAGTTTTGCGACATTGTTTGTGGTTGAACCTATATTGCCCTCATACATCCAGATTATCTCTCCTTTAGAGTTTTTGAAGACTCCCCTTAGCTGCGCCGTCGTAGTTGATCTCGAAAGTCCCCATCTTTGGCAGCCTCTAGGTGTTTTTTTTCAAGGCTTGGAGAGGGGGGTGACTTTGTGGACCTTGATCTGAAGGAGATCTAGCATTGAGAGAATTCTTTATTCAAAGATGGTGGGAGGGGACTTGACAATATGAGTGGGTAGAGAGGTCATTGTTTCTCGGATCACACTTTTGATTTTCGTGATTATGATTTCCTCCTGGGTGGAGATGCCACGAAAGATCCTTGCGTTGCGCTCCTTCCACAGAGCCCAACAGATCAGACCAGGAATTCAATTCCATGCACGGTTAACCAAAGGATGTGAGGAGAAGACAAATCTCTAGTTCACAATGGTACTTTGAATAGAGGAGGGGTCCCGACCAGAACTGTTGAAGACCAGTGAAATCCAATCCCATAAATTAGACGTGAATGGGCATACATTTAATAGTTGATTGGGGGTTTCTTCTTCTTGCTGGCAGAGAGGGCATCTCAATGGGCCAATAAAGCCTTTTCTTCTTAGGTTGTCCCACGTTAAAATATTTCTATGCATGACTAACCATAGAAAGATAGATATTTTTGGCCAGTGCTTCATGTCCCAGATTGAGTTCCACTTTGGTTCTGATTGAAGTTTATCTTGCTTGGCTATCTATCTGTAGGCTTCTTTTAAATTGAAATTTCCTGCTAAGTTTTTCTCCCATCTGAGTTGATCCTTGGCAGAGTCAAGGAGGATTTGTCTTTTTTGTAGTTTTTATGAGAGGTCCGACTAGGCTCGGGGATTCATATGGGGAGTCCAATCCTCTTGTTCCATCCAAATTCTCCATCTGTCCTTTTCGTCACTCGTTTTCCAGTACCGGTTGACTTTTATCTTCCCTCTGTTTTGCATATCAACCTTGATTTTGTGATAATGATCTTGATCAAGTTTTGGCCTTTGTTTCTAGGTGTCCTCCCAGAAAAGAACCTTTTTTCGTCGCCTATTTCCCAGAAACTATGCTTTTGAATGATATCCATGTTCTCCCGCACTTGGTTCCAAATGACTGAACCTTTGATATTTCCATTTAGCTTGATAATTTGCTCTTACGAGACGGAGGGGGTATACTTTGATTTCCCTAGGATAACCCAAGGGGAGTTGGGGTTTGCAATCCATGTCCATAAGTTTTTGGCTCCCAGGGCCTTTCCTAGGAGGTCTATGTCTCTAAGACCAAGGCCACCATCTTTTTTGGGCTTGCAAATTTTTCCCATGCCACCAGAGCCCATTTCTGTTTTACCTCTACACCTCTCCATAAGAATTTCCTTTGAAGGTTTCTTATTTTGTTTGAAATCACTTTTGGGGCTACCAGAGTCGAGTACAAGTAGAGAAGGATGGCTTGTAAAACTTATTTTACCAGGATAAGACCACCTGCCAGATTGAGAGATCTGAAGGTCTGGTCGGCAATTCTTTTCTCCGTCTCATTAATCAGGTCCTCCCAAGTGGCCCAGGAGAGAGGCATGTATGTAAGGGCAACACCGAGGTAAGTGGAGGGGAGGGTGCTAATGGGAATGGCCAGGTGTCTCGCGATGTTCCTGCAAATGGGCAGTGGAGTGTTAAAGAAGAACAACTTGGATTTCACTAGGTTGATGGAGGTTCTAGATGCAGTAGAGAAGTCAGACAAAATGGACATGAAAGAGGAGGCTTATTTGATAGATGGGAAGCCCATGAGAAGGGTATCATCCACAAATTGTTGGTGCCTTGATGGGGGAGCAGAGGCATGGGGCTGGAGATCAGAGAGATTATTATCTTGCAAGGAAGCAAAGATAGAGCGACTTAGCCCTTCAACCATTATAACAAAGAGGAAGGGAGAGATTGGATCCCCTTGCCTGATAGCCCTAAAGGGATTAAAGGGTTGTGAAGAGGATACATTCATGAGGATGGAGAAAAAAGCTCCTGACACCATAGCCATGATCCACTTGATGTTGTCTTTGTGGAACTCAAACGCTACCAGGACCTGTCTCATATAGTTCCAACTAATTTGTCAAAGGCTTTGGACATATCTAGTTGAATCATCATACCTGGTTTTTTTTTTCGGATTTAAGGGAGTGGATAAGATCATGTGAGAGGATGATGCTATCCATGATTTTCCTTCCTTCCACATAGCCAGACTATTGATGGGAGATGAGGAGAGGGAGGATGACTTTAATTCGATTAGCGAGAACTTTGGAGATTATTTTGTAGATGACATTAATGCAGATGGCTATGGGCCTAAATTTGTCCGGGGAATCAGCATAAGTGCACTTGGGAATCAGAGTTAGGAAGGTGGAGTTGAGGGCTTTAAGGACAGACTTCTGAATTTGAGATTCTTCCACAAGGGCATGCACTTCCAAATTGATGATAGGCCAACAAGCTTTGTAGAAATCAATGGTGAAACCATCCGGACCTGGTGATTTGCCATTGGGAATTCCCATGACCACCTCTTCCAATTCCTGCAGGGAGACTTTCCTTAGGAGCATTTTGTTATGATCCTCCATGAGGATTTTGGGGATATGCTTGGTGATTTTTTTTATGTCCTGATCCTGGTCATTCCTTGGCTCTTTGGGAAGAGATCTGAAATAGTGATTGAGCTCTGTTTCCAACTCCTCTTGAGAGTGAATGATATGACCATCTTGGTTCTTCAAAGCCAAAATTTTGATGTTTCTCCTATGTTGTATCAATGTTTTATGGAAAAAAAATCACGTTTCTTTCTCTACATTTCAGCCAATTTATTCTGGATTTTTGTTACCACAACTTTTCTTCCTGGATGGCTCTTTCCTCCTAACTTTGTTGTAGTCTTTGCTCCTCTTGATTATTGTTCTCCATTAGCCCTTCTTCAATTATGTTTTGTTGGAGAAGTTCCAATTGATGCTCCAAGTTTTTTTTATCCGTGATGATGTTGCCAAATGTTTCTCTGTTCCATTTTTTGATTTCCTCTTTGATACGTTTTAACTTTTGTTGGAATGTGTACATTTTGTTTCCAGTTCTGATGGGAGTGTAAGTCCACCATTGTTTCATTTTTTTCGACGAAGTCTTGGTGATCCAACCAGAAAGCCTCGAATCTGAAAGGTTTTTTTTTTGGACCATTAGAAATTTGAATCTTGAGAGAGATTGGCTAGTGATCAGAGCCTGCTTGCAGTAGGATTCTCGCCTCCTTTTCCCAGGAGGTAAGATGAGTTGCCTCAGATAAAAGGAAGCGGTCTAAACAGGAGGCAATTTGACGGTCTCCTCCTCTTCTGTTATGCCAAGTGAAAATGTCATTGTTGGTGGGAATGTCGATGAGGTTGATGTTTCCAATGGTGGTGAGGAAAGCCTCAGAGTCCTTATCGAGATTCCAGATACCTCCTTTCTTCTCATACAAGTTATCATATTAAAATCACCTGCTATGGTTTTGAGAGGATACTGAAGAGGGTCAAGGAGATTGGAGATGTTTTGGAGCATTTTGATACGGTCTGTCACCTTGTGTGGGGCATAAATATTAGTTATGAAAATGCTCTCGTTGGTACCTATGATTCTCAATATCACTGTTATGGAATGATGAGTGGCCAAAGAGGGTATGAGGCCGAATTTGGATTTTTTCCAAAAGGTCATTATGCCCCCCGTCATCCCTGTAGTCATGTTGGCCAAGGAATTGTATGGTTTAAAGCAAGAGTTGAGAAGGAGGGGGGTGTGAGTCGATTCAAGCTTAGTTTCTTGAATTAGCAAGATGTCAGGATGATCAAACATGATTCTGTTTTTTAAGATACGTTTCTTCCCAGGACTGTTCAGTCCCCTAATATTCCAAGAGATGCAATTCATTGACATGGAGATGGGTATAGAGCTAGATCCCTTACCTTTCCTTCGTTGTTTAGTTTGGCGCCCAGTTGTTGGAGGAGTTGATTGGTGGTATTTTGACCTCACTTTCGGATTTCACCTTTGAGGTTGAGTCCTTCTACTAGAATATCTTCTAATATTCCCTTTGAAACTGTGCTTTCTTGTGCTGGATGGTGAGCTTTGAGTTTTAGTTCTTCCTGAAGGAGATAAGATCCTTCGATTTTTTGTAATTGTTGTTCCGATATGGCATTTATTCCTTTTTGTTTCCATTCTTCTGCAATTGTTGCAAGGTCTACCCCCTCCAGAGCTTCCTCTATGGTGTTTTCCTCTGGTGTTTCCTCTATTTCTATCTGCTCCATTTTTGTATCCTCTTGTGTATGCTCCTTTCCTCTGTTGGTATAACTTGTATCCCTCTCATTGTATTCGTTGTCTACTAGGATCATATCTTCCTCTCCTGCTTCATCTCCTATCAGTTCGTTAGAATCCATTTGCTCCTGGGTGTTGTTCAATACATTGAATTGGTTATGGCCTGCTTCTTTAAATTGGTTCTTCTTAGGGATAAGCTTTTTCCTGTTGTTCTTGTTCTTGGAGATGACTTTAGTAAATCCTTCGTTATATTTTTGTTTACTTGCTTGCTCTTGTGAATGAGTGGCTATATTCATTGGAAAGTCTCGGAAGATATTTCCATGCTCATGACACTTTCTGCATCAGAATGGAATATGTTCATAGTCTATACTTTGCAGCCAGACTTCGTCCCTAAAGATTAATTTAATTGCTTATGGCAAGGCACCAGAGATGTCTATATATAAGCAAATTCAGGCGTAGGAAATATAGTGACCAGTTCTGGTACCTTCAAACATTTTGATGTACTCCTCTAGCTCGTCTCCTATAACTTTTAAGACTGAAGGAGCCCAATAATAATTTGGTAAGGAGTAGAGGCATACCCAAACTAGAACCCTCGTAAAATCCTGTTTTCTGGTGTGAAGTTCTCCCTCCAAAATCTCATGTATAAACTAGTTGAATTGTAGAAATAGGGT
>APFE031039868.1:104698-153047 GCA_000404065.3 Pinus taeda
CTGGATATATCTTGTGTTATGTGTGATTAATTCTCTTGATCAGTTATGCATGTTTCTACTTGATGTTTCTCATGATTTCGATTATGCTTCCGCTTAATGTTTTGTAGAAGTAGAACAAGTATTATGCTTTAGGACATTCCATATATCGGTTTGTTCTACAGGTGAAATTTCTACAAATCCATGGCCTCTTTCATTAAGTACTCAAATTTGTTATTTCGTGGATTTATAATGATTAGAATGTAAAACAAATGTCTCTAATGGATCCAGAACAGTTAAAAACCCCCATATGGGTTCTTTCTGCACCTCATTTGGCCAAAAATTGAGAAAGTTATGCTTGTTACAAGTTTTTTTCAAATTTCATAGCTAACCATGCTACAGTTCGTCCCAAATCTAGATTTAGCACGTCAAACCCGAAACTAGTATGAATACCTAGCCTACAATCCCACTCGATGGCTAAAATTTTTGGGTAGTTATACTTCCCATTAATGCCCAGTTTCCGAATTTTGAGGTCGTATGGGGGCATGTGCCCAGGGGCTCGGGCTAACTGCTCGCCCTCGTGGGTCAAGCCCTAATGAAATTACACGTGGTCATATTGGCCCGCGAAACCTGAGGCTGGTGCTTAAAATTTGCGTTAAGGGCTTTATTTAGGACACGCTCCTTTTTCTTGGCAGTGAGGTCGTGTGAGGCCACATATGGCTCCTCTGCGTTCCCAATTGCATTAAGCGTCATGTGACCCTGGTCTAGCCCCTATACTTTATGTCGCCAATGGTTTTGCGATGGTTTTGTGTGGTGCCTAGGCTGTGGCCCCACAACTGGGGATAAGCCAAGGCCCTTGGTCTCGCCCCTTGGTTCTGAGAGCACTAGGACGAGGGCTCGGGCTTAGCCTTGGCCCCCAACCTCCAATATGCAATGCGTTCACCATAAGTAAAACTTGTGAACTATAACAGTTAAGTCATAAGGTGGTGGCGTGTTGGTGTAGACTCTTGATGCTTGGTGGAAGGTTGTTGGTTCAAATCTAGTGTGAAGCTCTTGGCCCCTTAACAAATTTTTAATGCGAAGTCTGGAGGCCATGTGGTAGCCAACCATTGGACCACATCAACAAACATGTAACCAATATAATTCCACCATTCATGAGGAAATAAGAAAAATACACTTGTCAATCAACCATTGGCCCGAATTGTAAATTCAAATGCCCAGTCACCTGCCTAGTCAGTGTACGAACTGCTGACTGGGCGTACCTGCAACCCAATTACAAAAATTTTAGTTATTTTCCAATTTGATCAGAACATGATATCAGGAACATACTATATCAATTTTGAGTGAAACAAGTTGCGTTGGATTCAAATCATCGAGATCTACATACTGGTATAGGTTTCTAGCACTTTCAAACACAATTTTTTGCACTAAAATGAGCCCTTGGATCACTCCTCCCCATTAGAAGCTTTTGGACCACCAAAAGCTCATTTTCAGTCAACAAATAGATGAGGGTATAGTTCCCTCACCCTTCCAACCTCAATCCATTTTGATTTTTTTGTTTTGGTCACTTTAAGCTTCTCATGAAGGTACTTCAGTATTGAAGTCTTTGTCTTTTTGTCAAAGATAGGACGTTGCTGCAATTCTTCAAGATGTTTAGAAGAGAAAAATTATGTTGAAGAAATCTGAGCATTCTCTCCTCGATCTCCAATAAAAGGAGACTTATTCAATTTCAAGTTCACTTCACCTTGTACATTATAGTCACAACGATGCTTAGCATGTCTAGCCTTGCACTTGGCTTGACTCTTCACTTAATTTTATCGCCATTGCCATGCACCATTCTTCCTCAAATCCAAAACATTATGAAACCCACAAGAAGATGTTTAAGAGCCAATGTCCTCTTTTTCAAATAGATTTTGCATCTGCTTTTTGACTTTTGCATTCTTTAACACTGACATCTTGTTCATACCAATGTTCAACAATGATGCATTCTGCTGCAAATGAACTCCATGTTGTTTTCCTCTTTTAGGAGGCAACATGTTAGACTAATGAAACATCTTTCACATGGATTGACAACCTCAATGAAATCAAATTTCACATTTGATTCATATCCTTGAAAAGCTTCAAATTCATCAGCATCTTTATGTTTAGTCATCAACAATGTAAAATTTTGACTAACATTTACAAACCTCTTCATTTGTCCAACATTCACAAAAGATAAATTCAACTTCTTGCTATGTTCTCTAACAATGTACTCAATCCCATCTTTAAACAAGTGATACTTGTTCTCATGGTGATGAAATATGGTTTTCCCGTCATATAAGTATGGGCTTCCTAAAACAATTCCACAAATTTCAAGTGGTACCACATCAAGTTCTACCTCATCAATAAAATTTGTAATGATGGCAAATCTAAGTATGCATTTTATTGTCACTTGCAACTTAGCATTGTCACATACCCAACCCAAAGGATAAGTTTTAGGATGAGGAATGGTTTCCAATTTTAATTTCTTGATAATGTCTTATGAAATGAGGTTTTCTTGTGAACCACTATCAAACAAAGTATCTACCTTGGTTTGTTTTGTGATGATTCTAATATGGAACAACTCTATTCTCTCTTTCATTTTGAGTTTCAGTGGGTTTGCTAGAAGAACTAGTACTTGTAATTGAATCCTTACCTTTCAATCCCATGGCTATGATTTTCTCCTTCTTTCTTGACTGAAGCATTTTTTTTATCCTTTCCTTTAAACTTCCCTTTTCCTTTTTCTCCAGAATTGAATGATTTCTCACTAGTTTCTTCAAAAACATTTTTCCCTCATGCCTCTAAATGAGTTGCAACTTCATCTAGTTTTGTAGGGTTAAACATGAGAATTATATGTCTCGAGTAAATATGTAATCCTCCAATGTTTTTGAGCAAAGTATCTTGAAAGGACAAATATATACCCAAAATCAAAGCCATTTTTCTAAACTTTTGAGTATAGCTTTGCACATTTTTCCTTTTAGCTTGCCTAAATTTTTGCCAATCCATGATATCTTTTTACATGTATGCTAATGGATAATATTATCTTCTTATTGCAATAATAAAAAAAATTCCAAGAGGAGAAAACCTTACCATGTTTCTTCATGTCATCTTGAGTTTTTGCTTCCCACCAAATAAGTGTTGCACCTTCCAATCGAAGAGAAGCAAGTTGAATTTGTGTCTCATCATCCTTGATTCTTTTTATATTGCAATCCACTTCAATCTGACAAACTCAATTATCTAATTTCTCAACATCTACCTCTCCATCATACAAAGGCAATTGAAACTTAATATCAAGCTTTAACAAAGGAGTTTTACCATGTCCTTTTGGAGAATTTGGAGGTGTTTGTGAAAGGGTTGAAGAAGTAGAAGATAAGGATGAAGACAAGGATGAGGATGGAAGTGAAGGTGGTGGTTTGTCACCATTCCCTCCATTCCCTTTTGGAGGCTTGTCTCCTTTTCCTCCATTTCCTTTTGGAGGTTTTCAACTCTTTCCATACAACCTTGCATTCCTCTCTTCATAAAGAACCTTTACCATTTTTGACATCTCAAAGAAAATTTTTCTGAAAGTTCTTGCATCTTTAGACATCCCTTCAGGACCTTCTTCATGTGCCATGACTATGAAGGGTCATGTGACCCCAGACTTACCCCTATACTTTACCCCAGACATCATTATTTCTAGCTTCTCCTCAATTTTGAAGGCCATATTCACAACATCATAGCCATAACTTAACTCTTTCACTAATTGAAGGGTCATGTGACCCCAGACTGACCCTTATACTTTACCCCACTGACAATTCTGTGATGGTTTTATGTGGTGTTAGGGATATGACCACAAGGATAGGGCTAAGCCCTAGCCCTTGGTCCCTCCCCTTGGTTCTAAGGGCACGTGGACTAGTGTAGGGGCTTAGCCCTAACCCCCAACCTCCAATATGCAATGCATTCACCATAAATCAAACCCGCGAACTATAACGGTTAAGTCATAATATGGTGGCACATTGGTGGAGCCTCTTGGTGCTTGGTGGAAGGTTGTTGGTTTAAATCCGGTGGGCAAATCATGGCCCCTTAAAAAAAATTAATGTTCATTCTGGAGGCCACGTGGCAGCCAACCATTGGCCCACGTAGCCCTCCATCATTAGACCACATCAATGAACCTGTAACCAATAGATATCATTCATGAGGCAATAAGAAAAAGACTCTTGTCAATCAACCATTGGCCCGAATTGTATAATCAAATGCCCAATCACCTACCTAGTCAGCATACAGACTACTGACTATGCGTACTACAACCCAACTACAAAAAATTTAGTTGTTTGGCAATTTGATCAGAACACAATATCGTGAACATAAGATATCGGTTTGAGTGAAACAAGTTGCATTGGATTCAGATCATTGAGATCTACGCACTGGTATAGGTTTCGAGCACTTTCGAACACTTAAATTTTGAGCACTAAACTGATCCCTTGGATCAACCTACCCCAATAAATAACTGACAATTTATTTCTTGCAAAATTACCTTGTTTGTGACAAATAGGGGTAGCAAGTGGGGAAGTTTGGTTGCCCCAAATATTCTTAGGAATGTGCCATCCACTGCCATTCCATGGAAGGGAATGCATGTTTAATAGAAACAATGTCCAGGTGGTAAGAAGCCATAAATAATTGAGGTTGCTTGCCTTCCTTTGGGTTCTAGGCTTCCTTGATGTTATCTTGTAAATATTGGAGACAGTGTCAACCCAGTTGAAGATAGATCTTGTGATCGCAGTGAAATACATCAAGGGCACCCAACATTCATTAAAATATTCTTCATTTGGCCTTTCATATAACATGCATATCATGGTAGCTACTAACGAAAAAATGGTTTTGATGTCCTTCGTTGACAATTCTTGGTTAGAGAACTCTGTCAAAGCATCTATGTAAAGGATGTGCTTTAAATTTGGTTGGTTTAAGGGTAAAAACCCTTGTTTAAGTAAATATGCATTATTGTTTTGATGAATAACCAAAGTGTTGATTTTTAACATTAACAACATACAATCTTTAAAGATATTAATGGAAGCAAGAAGATGACATTAGACAATTCTTATATTCAATATGGAAACTTAATTATCAAATGAGAACATAAAGCGTATAGAAGGATCTTCTATAGCTAAAACATCAATACATATTCAAATCGTATAGAAGGGCAACAATAAAGTAATGTAGAGTAACTAAAACAAGCAAAATGTTTACTTAATTAACCCAGTAATGAACATAACTTTGCGAGGGTATTTTAAGGAGGCCAATCCTCAGCCTAGCCTTTCCCAATTATCTATACAACCATAAATTTATGAAGAAGAAAAAATAATGAAAAAACATGATGAACTGACATATGAAACAAAGATTGTTATAAGCTGAAATGAGTACTCCTTGATTATCTTTGAAATAGTTAGTCTTACAAAAATATCCAAATATTTGGTTCAGGAATCAACCTGCTTCCAATAAAAAAATAAAAATAAAAAGAGAGAGATAGAGATAGAGTTTGTACAAAATCTTATCACTATAGATTACAGTGAAAGTAATTTCTATCTAAAATAACAACTTGGATGCTTTCAACAAAAAAGTCAATCCCCCCGGATGCGGGTGCTAGAAGGTGTTAAAAGGATGGGGGTGGGCTGCCCACCGGGCAAGTGGCAGCCCAACCCTGCCACGCGGTCCATGCATTTAAGTTGCCGGAGGGTGAAAACTTCGCGATCTTTCCTCCATCGCGCGAGAGTGATTAAGGCGTCTCCTCCTCGCATCAGGCCAACTCCTCTGCAACCCGGGGAATTCATTACGGAAGCTGGCTCGCACATGGCTCGCCGTCGGCATCGGCCTTATAAACCTGGTGCTCGAGGCAAGGTATTGTTATGCATTTGGTTTCTTTGGTTTTACTGTGCGTCTGTAATGTGGTAGGTCTCCATTGCAGGAAGCACAGAGGTAAACCCCCTGTCCCCTGTTATTCCCTCTCCGCTCTCCGAGCTTCATTATCTGCGCAGAGGGGTTGCATTCTCGCCTGAGCTCGTCGCTTCTGCTAGCCCCCCGAGCAATTCCTGGCCTGCATGCTGGGTGCTGCCTCATCTGCATTTTATCCCCATCCAGCTTCCTCTCGAGCCTCCGATTGACATTCTCCGTGTTCAGTGGCCCTCTTCAGCTCCCGGGTACTCCTGTTCTATTGGGCCTCCGTCCGTTCATCTCCCCTCCCTTTCCTCTTCGCTATGCCGCCGGAACGATTACGCGCCAGTTGCAGACGAGCTGGGTCGAGAGGTGGGAGAAGTCGAGCCTCCGTCCCTCGCTCCACAGACTCCCTATCCGATGACGCCAACAGCGCACGACGGCGCAGAGGAAGACGACCTGGGTCTGCCCAGTCCCAGCCCTGTCAGCACAGTTTTCACCCCTCTTCCCGCTTTAGTTTCCCCTGTCTCCTGGACTCAGATACTTTTTATGTATCCATCAAGATTGAGAAGTGTGAACATGAAGCTCACGGTCCATCTGCAGAAAACCAGCCTCCCTCTCCACCAGCTCCGCCTCCGGACCAGCCTCCCTCGCCGCCAGCACTTCAACTTCCCGCTCCTGAACCAGAGAAGCACCAGGCAGCAAAATCTTCAGCGGATGCAGGGGCAGGCCCAAGTGCACCAGCGAAGGATGACGCGCCCCATACCGACTCAAGCGAGCCAGACCCATACACCTGCCGGGTGGTGGAAGAAATTCCATCAACCTCTGTGGACGAATGATCAACATCACTGGGTTTCTAGTCTTCAAGGATGGTTCTGTCTTTTGGGGTTCAATTGGGTAATCAATGGCCCTTGCTGCTTCTTCCTCTCTCTTTTGCTATGTAAGGTTGATGCACCAGAAATGGATGCACAACCTCTGGTTTCTCTCTATGCTTCTACCTATTATGTCAATGGTGGCTTCTAAGTCTCAGGTTTACTATATAGTGTCGGTCAAATGTTATGCGGTTAGACTATATCTCTGTATTCCGGATTATAGTTGGGTTTCTGCACTCTGTTTTTCTCTGTTAGGTTTTGTCAAATGCAAGCAAGTCATGGCAAATACTGATGTAAATCCCATCACTGCAAAAGGATGCAGTCCGAGGTTCGCCTCTCTGTAATTTTGTTTTTTGTACCATAATAGAAATTAGACTACTTTACAAAAACAAAAAAACAAAAAAGTCAATCAATACAGAAAATCTTCCGCTTGATTATCTATAACCATCCTTAATTTCTGAATTTGGCCTGATTATCTGCTAAAACATAGCCTGCTCTTCGAGATATTATTGTTGAGTTGAGAATTAGGATAGAAGTTCAACGAACTTTTCCCATACTTCTCCCATTGGATAAGTTAGAGTAATCATATTTCTATAGGTTTCATCCACTTTAGTGCATTTCTAAAAGGTTTGCTTAATTATGAACAATTATTTGATCTCATAACACACAAACAAATCATCAAATAATTTATCAAAAAGACTTTAACTGGTTAAAGCTCCTTTTACACCAGCAAACTTTGACTTGTCCTTTGCAACCCTATTAAGTAACCTCTGTTATTCTTCTCTAGACACAGTTTTTCCCTATGAATTTTTGAGGGAGGGTAAGCCTCTTTTCTCTAGAGCAAAGAACTTCTTATTAAACCTGTTAACTTAAGTTTGCATGAATTTACATTTTTATATCATTTGCATTATCAAATTCATCTTAGTTAAAACTTTCTTAGTTTGTATAATTGAATGAGTCTTGAGATTGAGAGCTCGAAAATTCCACAGCCTGCATTTTTATGTCTACATTTCGAGTCTAGAACAAGACTCATCTTCAGGACTGAAGATGCCACGCAGTTAAGGTAGCCAGATTGGAATTGCCATTGCTTGAGGAAGGATAAATCGGTTTCTCTCCTTTGTATTTTGACCCTCATTTTTTTGAGGACACGAACGCCACATAAATCTCCAAGCTATGAATGAGTCTTGTCAACAATACCCATCTCTTCTAACTCCTTCTTTGTTTTTGAATTTTAAAACTTTATAATCTTACCAACCTGATTGGGTTTGTTTCCAAGCTCATTCTTGAGTTCGTCTATTGCCTTTTCTGCTCGTTCTATCAATTCCTCTTGCTCAATCATAATTTCGATTGATGTTCAAGCATCAAATATTGAAGCCATAATTTCCATTCACAATCTTTCTTTGTCTTGAATTAAGAATTGAGCACTGTTAGCTTGACCCAAATGTCATTCCAGCTGGTTTTGTAACCTGGAATTCTTTTGAAGTTCAGCGACTAAGGAATTATCCGACTTAAGTTTTTCTGGTTGATCTTTTTCTAAAGCTTTCTTTAGACTATTAACTTTTTATCTCTTTAAGCTAAAATATGACAATGCTTTTGTTAATTCCTCTGTTGAATCATTTCCTACTAAACTTAAGTTTGGATTTAAAAGGAAATGTATCACCTACTTGTTCTCTTCCGTTTAATAGTTGCTCTACTTGTGATTATAAGTTATGCATCTGCTTATTCTGATAAATCATTATTAATAGAAGTAATTCTTTTTTTTTTCTCCATCTCTCCAATTTCTTGTGTTTGTAGATGCTCAGTAGCTCGCAACTTTAACCTTTTGTGAAGAGTTCGAATGTTTGCATTTTTGTTCTTTATGATTTCCTAGACAACTTTGAGATTATAAGGATCTAACCCCAGTTTGATAACTATGTCCTCCAAATATTTGATCGTGGTATCCTTAGCAAAAGAAGACGTTCTCTCCATCTTTAATTCAAAAATGGTTTTATTCAATATATTATGCAATTTGGACAAATTAATTGTTAAACTGGTTAAAGAGGACTAAATCATCTCCCTTGTTTGTTTATGGAGATCAATTTGGTCAATTGGATGGATTTGATTTGTATTAAAATAGAAAATTGAAGTCTTATAATCCTTTGTTGACTTATCTCCTTGGACTTTATGTTCTAAAAAGGCCAACTGAAACTGCACCTTCTCAACATCCAAGGTTGAGAGTACTCTATTTTTTGCAAAAGAACATTATTTCCAAAATTGATTGTAGTTTATAGACTTCAAAGCTTCATTTTTCTTTTTAAATTCCATAAATTGAGAAAAAATACTATGACTAACATAAGAGGTTGAAGAAGACTATCCTACTGATGTTTCCATTTGTTGTAGATTGTAGATAGGCTCGCTAGACAAAACAATTGTTGAAGGTGCAGATACATCTGTTGACACAGTCTCACACATTTCTTCTTATGTTTCCATTTGTTGTTCCTTCTAAATATGAAGTGGAATGTGGAATATCTTCAATAACCCTCTTGAGTTCTTTCTATTTTTGTTGAGGATTTAATAAAACTTTAAGTTTTATAGGTTGTTTTATCTCTTGTTCTCCCAATAATTCTTCTACAGTACCTTCTTCCCATATTTTTCTATTGGCATATCTATCAATGTTTGATTTTGATGAATGAACATATGGGGTAGAATCCCATTGAATTCTAGTGGAAGAAATCCTACCAATTGGATCATAAGGCCAGGTTTGTCCCTTTGTAAATATATTTTGTTGCAACGAAAACTCAACTTCCTTATCAACAACTCTGGTGTTCACAACAAAATGTCCTACCTGTGCCTTGAGCTTCAAAATAACCTCTTTCTTTCTTGGTAGAAAATGAATTTGATCAATGTTTAAACTTTGTCTTATAAGTTCAAGAACAAAGTTTTTCATTGTGAGAAAGACTCGTAAACAATAGGGAGGAAGTTCACATCGATACAACCTTATTTCAGTAAAATTTTTATATAAATACCAATCTCCTAATTTTGTTTGTTCACTAAGCTATAATATGTGTTTAATCTCTGGTAAAACCCTTTGAACTTCACTACTTTTCAGGAGATTGTAACATACTGATAAAAATTGATCCACAAAGTTTGAAATGAAAACTACTTAGAGTGTTTCCTAACCAAAGATGTCCAATGAAAAACTAACCATAAAGTCCCTTGCAATTCTTGCTTTTGAAATTGTATTTAAAAGAACTTGCTTGACTCATGAAATAAGAATAAATACACCAAAATTCACTAATGTTTAAAGGATCTCGCAATTCTAAAGTTCATAAATTGTTCGTGAATTGTTTATGAGAGACACTCACTAAAATTGAAGTACATAGAAGGATTTTTTTCTTGGAGATATGGTTGATAGAAAACCTAACACCACTTCATCTACAACTTGATCATTCTCATATCCTAATAAGCAACACAACATTGATATGATTTTCCTGGAAATCTATGGGAAGATATTTGAAGGGTAAGGGGGGTTATGTTGGGGAATGTTGGCTCCCTCTCATAAAAAGGATTCAAAAATGAAAGTTCTTTGTTGAGGGGTTAATTCCAGATAGGT
Source organism: Pinus taeda (assembly GCA_000404065.3). Classification (NCBI taxonomy): domain Eukaryota; kingdom Viridiplantae; phylum Streptophyta; class Pinopsida; order Pinales; family Pinaceae; genus Pinus; species Pinus taeda. The sequence goes on from APFE031039868.1 coordinate 115,061, forward strand.
TTCCAACAATATTTCACTAGAAAATGGATGGAGTGAATTAAGAACAATAACCTGCAGGGCTTCTAAAATCAACTCAAAAGTGATATAAAACAAGGGATCTTCATTTTTTCCAATCACGACTGTCTTACTAGGCAAATATTTGTTTGAACGCCACATGACAAATTCAGGAAAATGATGGATTTGTGGAAAAACAAATTCGGGAAGTAAAGATTCCCAAAGGGAAAATTCATCACTATGGTCTTGGATTCTTTGGATTGCCCAATTTCTTAATTCATAAATGCATAATTCACATTGTGTTTCTACAGTTTTAGCATCTATATCGATTAAAGGCATTTCATCAATTTTAATTGAGGCAAAAGAAATTGGGGTTTTGGATTGAGTTTTGGCAGGCTAACTCTTTTTATGACTCATGGTGAAAATAGGTACGAAAAAAAGTGAGAGAGTAAAATGGATATTACCTGGTGAATTAGCAAAACAATTCTATACTTTGTTGTTGTGATTCTTTGCAAGCATGTGTATTATGCAAGCACTTTATTTACAATGTAATAAAAGAACTTTTGCAAAAAACATTGATTTGTGTTTTTATTTAATATATAGTGCTTTATAGAATATAGTCTAATATTATGAATCCAAAGAGTGGAAAAATACACATTTTTTGGAATATTTTTGAAAAACAATTGTAACAAGAAATTGTGACAACATTGGCTCCAACTGGAGACTGCTTCCCCCCATGGGATGCAGAGAATAATAGATCCTTGTGCATTCACCCTGGACTATGAAGTCAATGTCATAAATAAACTTTTACACCCACTTTGTGAAATCAAATCACTCTGTTATTTATAATGCAAAATATGAAGTTTTCAATACTTAATGAAATGTTTCAAATACTACCCGTTGACAGGAAATGAGAAATATTCTCCTTCCAAATTTTGCAAAATGAAAGTGTTGTTATTTTTTTCTTTCGCAATCTTGAAGGGTCCTAAAAAAAGATTGTCAAACTAGCCATGTTTTCCTTTCTCATGTCTTCTGCCATCCCATTTCAACACTAAATCTCCTTGCCCAAAATATATTTCGCTAGCCTTTTTGTCAAATAATCTTTTTATTTTGTTATGATATTGGAGAAGTCTTCGTTGTACTTGTTCTCTTTTGTGTTCAAGCTCAATTATTTGATGTATTCTTTTTTTTTTTGTAAGATTGGTAGGTCCTTCCATTTTCATTAATATAAAATCAAGTTACATCCACAAAACATATAGTTAGGTGGCCTCAACTTCCCTTGAGGGAAACCAAGTCCATTGGCCACCTGACAATGTGATATGCCATCTAATAGAGAAAAAAATAAAAGATAAAAAAAAATAAAAAAAAATGTATAACCAAGCTATATAAGTTTGAATGTCTTTTCCTTGCCTAGTTCGTGAATTGTTTATGAGAGACACTCACTAAAATTGAAGTACATAGAAGGATTTTTTTCTTGGAGATATGGTTGATAGAAAACCTAACACCACTTCATCTACAACTTGATCATTCTCATATCCTAATAAGCAACACAACATTGATATGATTTTCCTGGAAATCTATGGGAAGATATTTGAAGGGTAAGGGGGGTTATGTTGGGGAATGTTGGCTCCCTCTCATAAAAAGGATTCAAAAATGAAAGTTCTTTGTTGAGGGGTTAATTCCAGATAGGTTTCCAACAATATTTCACTAGAAGGCCAGGTCTGTCCCTTTGTAAATATATTTTGTTGCAACAAAAACTCAACTTCCTTATCAACAACTCTGGTGTTCACAACAAAATGTCCTACCTGTGCCTTGAGCTTCAAAATAACCTCTTTCTTTCTTGGTAGAAAATGAATTTGATCAATGTTTAAACTTTGTCTTATAAGTTCAAGAACAAAGTTTTTCATTGTGAGAAAGACTCGTAAACAATAGGGAGGAAGTTCACATCGATACAACCTTATTTCAGTAAAATTTTTATATAAATACCAATCTCCTAATTTTGTTTGTTCACTAAGCTATAATATGTGTTTAATCTCTGGTAAAACCCTTTGAACTTCACTACTTTTCAGGAGATTGTAACATACTGATAAAAATTGATCCACAAAGTTTGAAATGAAAACTACTTAGAGTGTTTCCTAACCAAAGATGTCCAATGAAAAACTAACCATAAAGTCCCTTGCAATTCTTGCTTTTGAAATTGTATTTAAAAGAACTTGCTTGACTCATGAAATAAGAATAAATACACCAAAATTCACTAATGTTTAAAGGATCTCGCAATTCTAAAGTTCATAAATTGTTCGTGAATTGTTTATGAGAGACACTCACTAAAATTGAAGTACATAGAAGGATTTTTTTCTTGGAGATATGGTTGATAGAAAACCTAACACCACTTCATCTACAACTTGATCATTCTCATATCCTAATAAGCAACACAACATTGATATGATTTTCCTGGAAATCTATGGGAAGATATTTGAAGGGTAAGGGGGGTTATGTTGGGGAATGTTGGCTCCCTCTCATAAAAAGGATTCAAAAATGAAAGTTCTTTGTTGAGGGGTTAATTCCAGATAGGTTTCCAACAATATTTCACTAGAAAATGGATGGAGTGAATTAAGAACAATAACCTGCAGGGCTTCTAAAATCAACTCAAAAGTGATATAAAACAAGGGATCTTCATTTTTTCCAATCACGACTGTCTTACTAGGCAAATATTTGTTTGAACGCCACATGACAAATTCAGGAAAATGATGGATTTGTGGAAAAACAAATTCGGGAAGTAAAGATTCCCAAAGGGAAAATTCATCACTATGGTCTTGGATTCTTTGGATTGCCCAATTTCTTAATTCATAAATGCATAATTCACATTGTGTTTCTACAGTTTTAGCATCTATATCGATTAAAGGCATTTCATCAATTTTAATTGAGGCAAAAGAAATTGGGGTTTTGGATTGAGTTTTGGCAGGCTAACTCTTTTTATGACTCATGGTGAAAATAGGTACGAAAAAAAGTGAGAGAGTAAAATGGATATTACCTGGTGAATTAGCAAAACAATTCTATACTTTGTTGTTGTGATTCTTTGCAAGCATGTGTATTATGCAAGCACTTTATTTACAATGTAATAAAAGAACTTTTGCAAAAAACATTGATTTGTGTTTTTATTTAATATATAGTGCTTTATAGAATATAGTCTATATATTATGAATCCAAAGAGTGGAAAAATACACATTTTTTGGAATATTTTTGAAAAACAATTGTAACAAGAAATTGTGACAACATTGGCTCCAACTGGAGACTGCTTCCCCCCATGGGATGCAGAGAATAATAGATCCTTGTGCATTCACCCTGGACTATGGAGTCAATGTCATAAATAAACTTTTACACCCACTTTGTGAAATCAAATCACTCTGTTATTTATAATGCAAAATATGAAGTTTTCAATACTTAATGAAATGTTTCAAATACTACCCGTTGACAGGAAATGAGAAATATTCTCCTTCCAAATTTTGCAAAATGAAAGTGTTGTTATTTTTTTCTTTCGCAATCTTGAAGGGTCCTAAAAAAAGATTGTCAAACTAGCCATGTTTTCCTTTCTCATGTCTTCTGCCATCCCATTTCAACACTAAATCTCCTTGCCCAAAATATATTTCGCTAGCCTTTTTGTCAAATAATCTTTTTATTTTGTTATGATATTGGAGAAGTCTTCGTTGTACTTGTTCTCTTTTGTGTTCAAGCTCAATTATTTGATGTATTCTTTTTTTTTTTGTAAGATTGGTAGGTCCTTCCATTTTCATTAATATAAAATCAAGTTACATCCACAAAACATATAGTTAGGTGGCCTCAACTTCCCTTGAGGGAAACCAAGTCCATTGGCCACCTGACAATGTGATATGCCATCTAATAGAGAAAAAAATAAAAGATAAAAAATAAAAAAAAAAAATGTATAACCAAGCTATATAAGTTTGAATGTCTTTTCCTTGCCTGAATACTACATGCTTAAAAAAATGATCAATGTTCTGAACATTAAAAGCTTTCCACATATAAAAAGAAAGAAGAAACTAAAAAACTAACTAGTATACTACTCTGCTCCCTCGGCAGACGCAAACACCACCAGAGATGGCTCCTTGGCATTGGAACCCGGGAGCATTGTCTGTGAGAGAATGCAAGGGAGGCCTTCTTCTATTCGATGAAGGTGTCCATCCTACTTTTGCATCTGAAACTAGAGCTTCTGAAATTCATGTTTATAGTTGTGAAAGTCCTACACCGTTGCGGCCATGCCTATAGAGACCTGATCCAGAGCCTTTCCCAAGATGCTCTTCATGGAATAGTATGTTTGAACTCGATGATGCGACCACGGGTGTGCCCTATATCCGAAACCATAGCCCGCCAGTCCTCCACCTCTATTTCCATCAAGGCAACCTGATTGTTCAAGTCAGCTTCCCATTCCTCGATCAGTTGTCAGATTTCCTCACTCATGCCTTCATGGTGAGATGTAGCCACATCATTGATGATGATGGAAATTGGTTTACAACCCCTCTATTTGCCCTCAGAGGAGTTGGGTTGCCCTATTGTCGCGCCCCCCCCTAGTTCTTCTACCTTGGCCCCTCTGGGCTAGGCTTGGAGCCTTTGCAGTCGTCGTTCGAGCCATTATCGGGTGCTTACAGTGTTCAATTGATGAAATGGTAAGTCAAATTACTTGTACAGGTGGTAGCCCAAGCCCAGAAGCTTCTGGCTTCCAGGTGCCACTACTGCCCCACACACCTACCAAGGGAGAAGCATGAAACTGTAATTTCTGATAAAGAGTCGGAGAGACTTCCTCCCTTTTCATCCATTGCATTCCTTCCTTATCGACTGACCCAAACAACGATACAACTGCCACAACCCAGAGCCCATTGACATAACAGTCAGACAAAGGTATGGAAAAAACACCAGAGCTTATACCATAAAAACAAACCCAGTACTTGAGCCATCGCAGAGTCATCGATATACACCCAAGAAGACTCCCATAGGGGCAAAGGCCGTGGAGAAATTCAACTCCAAAACAAACAATTCGGCTCCAAAACAAATAGAGAAAAATCCCTGACCCATCCCCAAAAAATTCGAAAAGACAAGAACCAAGAGAAAAATGTAAACTACCCATCCCCTAATCCCAGCCATGCCATGCTGAGCCAGTAGGAAGTCCCAGGGGCCGACCATAGAGATAGAAACCCCTTATAATCCCATCCTAGATAAAATAATCCCAAACATAACATAAACAAAGACCATGTCAGGCAAATGTACTTGTTGCAGCAGGAAAACACACGCATGCAGATGCATGGAGCCTCTTTTTCTCACAAACCCTAACAATTCAAAACCATACATTCCCAAATCCATTAAGAAGATAAGTCATAGGATGGAGGAGTGAAAGGAATGGTGAATGGCATACCAGTTTACCCTCACAGGGAGAAGACTATCCCACCACCTCGCCTGAATTCACGTCGTTCCACCGAGATCGACACCACTCTTCCACACTCCTCTATCCATAACAAGGCACTTGCCAAATTCTCTCTCAGAGTGCCTAACCGAATGCCAGAACCAAAACTCAATATTGATGCCACCTCCTACTGGAGCATTAACACCATGCATACATAAAGCCACCGCACCAACTGCCTCAAGCACGTGGACCGTGGTGGGTTTGTATCATTGGCCCTCTTCATTAATCTGTCATAATGGAAATGTCGTCCATCTCACACCCCGATCGGGGGTATTTGAAGTATTATTTTGTTAAAATCATCTAACTCTTCATAAGAATCCTATAAAGTTTTCATAACGGGAAAAGCTAATTCTGTATGAAATATTGCTTCAGTACCATATACCAATTGGAAAGGAGATTTACCTGTTGTTGTTTTTAGAGAAACTCTATTAACCCAAACTGAAACTTTAAATGACTATCCCAACTCTTCTTATGACTAGATAATACCTTTTTAATAACTTTGATAATGCTCTTATTTGAGGATTCAGCTAATGCATTGCCTTGTGGGTAATATGTAGTGGAATGGCGTAGAAATATATGATATTTCTGGCAAAATTCAATCATATTAACTAAACTGAATGCATGTGCATTATTTGTGATCAAATCTCTAGGACAACCAAACCTTGACAAAATATTTTCTTCAATGAATTTAATTACTACAACACCATTTGCATTTCTTACTCTAATTTCTTGCACCCACTTAGTAAGATAAGAAATTGTAGTCAAAACCATCAATGTTGATTACTTGATGTGGGACTAATTTCCCCAATGAAGTCTAAATCCCACTGCAAAAAAGGTGGTTTCAATTAATACTGGAATCAAAGGAAAGGAAGGCAATTTTTCTTTACCTGCAAAAATTTGACATGGAACACAACTCTAAACCTTAATTCCAACTTGAGAAAACAAATTTTGACCAATAAAATCCAACTATCAGAACTTTATGTGCAGTTGCTCTCCATGCATAATGTCCTCCACAAAATCCTTCATGAAATTGATCTATCACACATGTTGTCTCATTTTCAGTTAGACATAGCAAAAATATACTCAAAGGATCTTTCCAATACAAATTCTAATTGATTATGCAGTATTTAATAGCCTTGAGTTTGACATACTTGGCTTGATTTCTATTAAATCTAAGAGGACAATGAAAATTTTGCAGGACATAAACAATATCTTTATACCCGATATTAGAATTTTTTCATTGCTTTGCAAAAAATTTCATGTAGATTCTTCCATGAGATTGAATTTTGAGAACGTTCTAGTGGATTCTTCTCATCTTCTTGAGGAGAAGGTTCTTGTGGATTCTTCTCACTCGTTGGAGCTGAAAGCTGCATCACTGAATTTATGCCTAAAATCCTATAATTAGATTATGCAAGAACTTTACCTATCCCTTGACCTTTGACTAATTTTATTGGCTTGACCTCCAAATCAAATTATTAGATGTTAGCTATCCACCTTCCTCATTTTTATCGTTGTCTAATTGGGTCAACATTGAATTTATTGCATTATTTGGCACATAAGTTATTATCTTTGAATGCAACACATGAGTTCTGAAATATTTTAAAGCTTTTACTAGGGAAATTGCTTGCTTTTATATAATATCATATCTTAGTTCAACATCTCTCATAACATTACTAAGGAAAACAATGGGTTGTTCAGAGTTCTCAGGATTCTTCTATAACAAAACAATAGCTAATGTAGTATCTGAAGCAAATGGAAAGATACTAAATGGTTTTGCGTAATTAGGACTCGCCAAAACTGCAGCTTCCATAAGGGCCTTCTTAATTTGAGCAAATGAAAATCTATATGATGCACTCCATTTTACTTCCTGGTCCTTTTTGACATATTGGTTATGTTCTCTATTATCTATGCATAATTGGTATAAATCTCCTCGGAAAATTAATCCTTCCTAAGAAATATTATCTTTCCTTCTTTGTTTGAGGTAAAGTTAGCATTTGAATTGTTGATACTCTTTGAGGATCAATATTTACTCCATCTTTAGACACAGTATGTCCAAGAAGCTTTCCCTCCTGCATTGAAAACATTGACTTCTTGGGATTGAGTGAAATCCCATATTTTACGCACTTCTAAAATATTTGTCTCAAATGCTTGAGATGTTGGTCATATAACTTAGAAAACACATTTAGATAATCAAGATAAATAACAATGAATTTGTTTATTTCACCCACAAATGCTAAATCCATGGCCCTCTAAAAATTTGCAACCGCATTCAGTAAAACAAAGGGAATTTTGGCATACATGAATGTTCCTCAAGGTGTAGTAAATGTTCTCTTACTTTGATCTTCTTTGTTCATTGCAATCTAATTATACCATGAGAACCCATCTAATATTGAAATCCTTCCTGGCCTTGTTACTTTTTGAAGAAGATAATCCATTTTGGACGAATGATAATTATCTTTCAAAGATGCTTTATTTAAATTTCAAAAATCTACACATAGGTTTATCTCTCCATTTTTCTTTCTAGCAATAACTAAATTTGCAATCCAATGTGAATACCTTAAGGGAGTAATTATTTTGGCATCTAATAATTTTTTGACCTCTTTCTCAATTATAGGTAAAATAATTGGATTGACATACCTTAACTTTTGTCTGAGAGGCATTATATCAGTCTCCAATGGGATCTTCATATTTCCATGTAAAGACATCTATATACTATTTGAATACACCCATATACTTATCTTTGACTTCCTGAGGTAACAATTCTGAAAGTTTAATGTTTTTGATGTCATTCCCTGTACCAATATTGCATTCTTAATACCATCTTGTCGAGACTTTACTGCCACAGAAGTGGGAACATCATTCTGATCAAATAATTTTTCTAACGAAACAAGTTCTATTGGAATATAACTATTTGATACCTCAATTATATCATGATATGCAATTTGATCTTTCAATTTTCCATCTTGATCAACAACGTTTCCCTATATATTTTCATCAAATTCTTTTTTTTTAACAGGAACGGTTATGGTGCTTTATATTAATCTTAGGCAAAATGCCAAATTCTAATTACACTTTGAGCTTCTTTGTCCTGCTGCATTTCTTTGCTGAAAATGAAGCTGCAGCTTACAATTTTCTTCCCAAGATAGACCCCTACTGAGATGGTTTCAGCAATTTCCCCCCACTTGAAAAAACAAACAAATTGGTTTAGGAGCAGGCAGTAAATCATGACAGCAGATTAATTACGGAATGGGCTCCCATGATTCTTCATCCTCTTTCTTTTTGGTCCCAGCAGAAAGAAGGACAGCTTTATTGGCTTCGATGTCCGCCTTTTTATTGTGGATTCTTAGCACGTGGTAGTATTTCAGATCCTGAAAGCTTTTTTCCATATCTTTGGTCCTAATGATCAGCCTTGCAAGGTTGAGGTCCTGTACAGGGGTGTTGGAGATCATTGCATTTATAATGACTTGTGAGTCACCTATGACGATTGCTTCCTTTATGTCCATATCTTTGAGGATCTTGAGACCTTGGAATAGGGCCAAGGCTTCAGCTTGGATACTGGTAGTGTAATCTAGTCCCCAGGCGTAGGAGTGAATTTTTTCCCCGGATTGGTTTAGGACAACGCCTCCTGCACCTGCTTTGCCCGGATTTCCCTTAGCAGCTCTGTCAAAGAAAAGGAAGTGTCTTGCTTGCGCTTTTAGCCACTCTTGAAAGTCATTCTCAGATTTTCTTATTTGCCATTCTTTGAGGGTGGGGACTTTTTTGTCTGCTGGCTGAAATGGTAGTTCAAGCTGTGATCCCCAAGCTATGTCCTGCTGTCTGAGATTGCTGTCATCTTTTATATCCATTAGGCATTCCTTTATATGGCTTTTTATCTTGGCTTCCAAGGCTTTGTGATTCTGCTTTGTGTCTCTAAAGATTCTTTTGTTTCGCTCTATCCACAGCTGCCAACAGATGATTTTTGGGAGGACAGCCCAAGTTGCTTTAATAATCAGATTTTTGGGGGGAGGACGTGGGAATCTGTTTGACCATTCAGCGAAAAGATCGTAAGAGGAGCCAGGGACAGCGAAATTTGGATCTAACTCGTGAGTGAATTGGGACCAAATTTGTCTGGAGAAATTACATTCAAGCAGAAGGTGATTTACAGTCTCAACGCTTTCATTACACAGTGGGCATATGGAAGGACCGTGGAAGCCTTTTTTCTGCAGATTGTCATATGTTAATATTTTCCCGTGACAGAATGCCCAGGCAAAGAAATCGACCTTGGGCCATGAGGGCTGACGCCAAACGCTTTGCCACGGGGCTGGATTCTGAGGGACGTGGGGTTTCTCAATCAGTTTGGCGTACCCCTGAGCAACTGCATAGCCTTTGATGTTTGATCCCCAGCCCATCTCGTCTCTCTTCTTCAAATGCGTGGGAGCCATTCCTTGGAGGGCGTCTAACAGCGTGCTCCACTCAGCTTTCAGGTTGTCCGGCACATTTAATTGCTTCCAGCCTGCCCAAGTCAGATTGCTCCAGCAAGAAATATCCCACAGGGATTTCATTCCTTCTCTGTCCATCCAACATCGCAACGAGTTGATGGAGGCTCTCGCTTCAATTGGCTCTTTATTCATGACTCTGTCAGACCAGATATTGATTTTTCTACTGTTGCCTGGAATCTAGAAGGAGTGGTCGATGATTAGAGATGTGGCCTTGTCATAAATTTTGAGAAAAGTCGAGTTAGCCAGGCGGATCACATTTTTTAGGCATCTTAGTCTTGGTCCTCTGAAATATTTTTTCCAGATCACCTTTTGAGCCCAGCCAGGATTAGGGGTGATGATCCTCCACACTATTTTTGCAGCCATTGCTACATTTTGTTGACGAAGATTCTTAAAATTTAGGCCACCTTCCCGTAGAGGCTTGGATATGGTATCCCAACTAACAAGAGGAATTTTTTTTTCATTTTGTTTCCCTCCTTTCCAAAAAAATATCCTTATGTATTCCTCCATTCTCTTTAAGATAGATGCCGAAGCAAGGAGACCTGCAAATTGGAATAAGGGCAAGCTGTTAAGAACTAATTTAATTAGAACTGTTTTGCCTGCAGCATTCAGCCAGGAGTAACCCCAGGCTTGGGTCTTAGCCTTGAAATTTTCTAACTGTGGAAGCCAATCTTTGCTGGTAGATCTCTTTTGAGATATTGGAAGTCCCAGATATTTGAAGGTTGACCAGGTGGAGAAAGCTTCGAAACCCAAACATCTTGATATGGCAGATAGCAGCCTAGGCGATGTGTTCCAACTGAAAATATGGCATTTGCTTTTGTTAACCACACTGCCTGAAGCTTCACTAAATTCGTCCAGCACCTCTTTAAACTTTGTAGCAGAAGGAACAGAGGCAGGACCAAGCAACAATGTGTCATCTTCAAATAAAGCATGATTGATGTTTTTGATTCCTCTAGCAATGCGTAGTCCATTGATCTCTTGGTCCTGCAGCTTTTTATCAAGAAGGAAGCTGAGGGCTGAGGCCTGTATGACAAAGAGTAGGGGGGATAGAGGGCACCCCTGCCTGAGTCCTCTCGTGGCCTTAAAGAAGTCAGTGGCTCTTCTGTTAACGAGAGGAGCTATCCATGGCTCCGAAATGCAAGCCTATATCCAATTAATGAAATTTGTACCAAAACCTAGCTTGCGCATGACATTCAATAGAAAGCTATGATTGACTCGATCAAAAGAATTTGCTAAATCAAGTTTGATCACCATACCTTGTTCTTTACGGAGTTGGCTCGAATGAATTGCTTCCTGGACCAGTAGAAAATTGTCCACGATCTGCCTCCCATAGATGAAACCTCCTTGATTCTGTGGGATTATTTTGGGAAGGATAAACTTCAATCTGTTTGCAATTACTTTGGTGATCAGCTTGTACCCTGTATTGCATAGAGAGACTGGCTGCAATCTGTTGAAGTTGTTGGCCCCTTTTTCTTTGGGTATGAGTGCTAAAAAAGCAGAGTTTGTACTGCCTCCGATTTTCTGAGTGTTTTGGGATTTTTGGACCATTTTGAGAAGATCTTTTTCAATAATTGGCCAGCACGCTTGGAGGAATCTAGCTGAGAAGCCATCCGGTCCTGGGGCCTTGTCCGGATCCATGTCGAAGAGCGCCTTTTTCACCTCCTCTTTTGTGACTTTGGTCTCCAGCAATTCATTGATTTGCTGAGAGATTACAGAGGGTATATTATGCAATATCTCCGGAGAATGACTTTGGTCCTTGTCTTCGCTATATAAGATCTGGAAGTGAGTAAACATAACTCTCTTTATGTGCTCGAAGTCCTTGTGGATGTCTCCCTCCTCTTTAATTTCTGAGATAGTGTTGAAACATTTCCTTGCCTGGGCTTGCTTATGAAAATAGGCAGTGTTCCTATCCCCTGCTTTGAGCCAGAGGTTCCGAGATTTCAATCTCCAATACTCTTCTTCAGCTAAACAGGCCTTGTGATATTGTTGTTGTAGTTTGGTTTCTTTTTCTATTGAGTCCTTAGTAAGTACTGCGTTTTCCATACCAGTTTGGTGAGAAATAAGAGTTGCTTTAATAGATTTCCTTGTTGTGGTTGGGCTGGGCAGCGTTTTGGCCCATCTTTTTAGGATTCTTTTCATTCTTCTGAGTTTTTCCTCCCAAATGTAGAATGGCGATCCATTGACCGGATGATTCCAACATTCTTTGACTATTTGCATGAAATCATTCTCCTTTACCCAAAGAGGACTGAACCTAAATGGGATAGGGCCCAGATCATGATGAGCTAACATTTCTAACATAATGGGCTTATGGTCAGAGGTGCTGTTGGCAAGGATATTCATTCTAGGCTTTAATCCTAGCAGCAGGAAGGAGCTTTGAATTATAAATCTATCTAGCCTGGCGGCGATGTGGCCAGGGCCCAATCTTTTATTAGTCCAAGAGTACTTACCTGAGGAGGGTTTAATGTCCAGCATATCCCATTCTTGCACTATGTCCTCGACCCATTCTCTAGCCGGATTTCTGACTGTGGTGCCTCCCCTTTTCTCTGAAGGGTGAAGGGTGAGATTGAAATCGCCAACAACTATTATATTCTCCAAGTCTGTCTGATTTGCTTGTTGTCTTAGAGAGTCCCAACATACTTTTTTTTCCCCAACGTTGACTAGAGAATAAACGTTGAAGAGGCAGAACGTTAGATTAGTGTCTAGGTTCTGCATTTTTAGCATCAACCAATGGGTTTCCCTGGTCTCTAATAGGACTGAAAACTTATTGGGGTTCCAGAGAGTACCTATTCCTCCTGAGGCACCCCGGGCGGAGATTGCTCTTGCTTCGCTTTTATTCCAGACTTTCTTGCTTGTTTGGAGGAAGACTATGTCTTCCAGTTTAGTCTCCTGGACCAGAAGTAGATCTGGGGTTTCTGTCCTAATTAGGCTTCTGATGGCTTCTTCTTTCATTTTACTCCCCATCCCTCTGCAGTTCCAGGAGATAACCTTCATTATTTATATTTCGGATGAGCTCCCTTGGAGCCTTGGGGTGGTTTTTTCAATATCTTTGGCTTTGAAGCTAGCATTTTTTCCAAGGTTGGCTGGCTTCCCTGGAGTTTTTCTTTGTAAGTCTCCTGTTCCCTTTTTTCTCTATCTGTTTTCCGGCCTCTTATTGATCTTCTTACCGGGGTGTGGGATTCTCCTATTTCTCCTTCCTCTTCTGATTCCTCCGTTTGCTGCTCTTCTTCTTCTTCTTCCGTGTACATGCCTTTAGGGCTTGGTCTTTTGAGAGAGGCCGATGGATCTTCTTCCTCGTCCTCTTGGGCTGTGACTTTGAGGTTTTCCACTTCTCTGGGGGAAGCTGGGATTGAACTTTTCCTTGAGGATTCTGGCTTTTGGTTCTCTACCTCTGGAGTGCCTTCTGTCGGTTGGCTTAAGAGAATGAATTTGTTTTCTTGCACCTTTTTGATGGGAGGTTTTTGGACATTACCCTGAAAGTTTCCTTTGCCTGGTGGTCCACCCTGTTTCTGTCCCTATGATTGGCTCTGGCTCTTTTTACTTGATTCCATCCTTCTTCTTTTCCATTCTCTGGCTCTGGGTTGGTCGGGCAATTTCTCGCGAAGTGCCCGTACACGTGACATTTCCTGCATTTGAATGGCAGCTGTTCATAATCCAAGATCTGCACATGGGACCAGCTACCGACTCTGAGTTTGATTGCTTCTGGTAGACCTTCCTCTAGATCTACCTCCACACATATCCTGGCACAATCGTACTGATCCTTGTTGCTTGCCCGGTCTATGAATTTCCCTAGGGAGTTGCCGATGTGTTTTAGAGATTCCCAGTTCCAACAGTGGACCGGCAGATTTGGTAGTCGAACCCATACTGGGAAAGCCTTGGGGACATCTACCGCTGGGTCAAAATCCGGGGTCCATTTTTTCAGGTAGAGACCCTGAGGACCCATGAAATACGGTCCATTTTTAAAGATCAGGTCTTTGTCTTCTTTGGAGGTAAATTCAAAAGAAAAAACCCTCTTCCTAGAAAATAAGAGGTGACAATTTGGCTGATCAGAGGCGCCCAGTTCCTGTTCACCCATTGCTCTGTAGTTTTTGGGGAGGGCCAAAGTCCTGTGAATTGGCCAATAAGACCCCGATCCGCCAAAGACAAAGCAACTTGCATGGGAGTCTCCGGAGCAAGGAGATCTCTGGAATTTCATCTAGCTTCTTGACGAATTTGGAGGCATCGATTCTATTTTTCGGAGGTAGCCCTTCCAGGAGGTGATTGAATGCGTCTTCAGCAGGACTGGAGGGCGGATCGTGGCCCTGAGCCTCCATCAGACTTGATGTCAGCCGCCACACAGGCAGCACAGCATAGGTCGCACTTCAGCCAGAAGCGAAGCTGAAATCTTAAGATCCGATCAGATCTGGATCAAGAAGGCCCACGGGGTGCAGGAACGGTGAGCAACAGGGTCTCAGTCTTTGGGCCTGCAGGGGGCGGGGCTCGGGAGGAGCCGAGGCTCGCAGCAGGCCAGGTCACACCCAGTGCTCAGCTCAGTTTGAAGGCTTCAGTCCTCTTATTTTCATCAAATTCTTGATCTATATGCAAAGTTGAAAAAACTTCAATTACTTCCAAGAAATTTTTGATCTATTCAGCATCTTGAAAGGTCTGCCAATGCTTGAGATTATCTAGGATTGAAGGCCTATGTCTAACTTTAATCTGATATTATAACTGGAAAGTATTGGGAAATTTAAAAGTACTTGTCGAAACTGTTAAAGAATAAATAGTTGCATTTTCTTCTCTTGGTATGGTAGAAATGTTAAAAGCTTGAAAATAATCCTCCACATATTCCCACACTTCATTTTTGTAAGATTTTAATCTTGGGTGCTTTGCTTCACATGAATTTAAACCTGTTTGACCACTAATTATGAATCTCCAAGCTGGTGGGTAAGAACGGATATTCAGAACAAAGCCTCAAAAGAGGAATACTCTGTCTACAACATATACGCCCCTAACCATTATAGGGACAAAGCTTCGTGCTAGGATTCAATATCCTCAGATCTCATGGCAGTTCAAGGAAGGAACATTTTCCTTGGAGGGGATTTAAATCTTATAAGGAATGCGAATGAGAAATTAGGAGGAAATTTCTACGCTGATCCCTCAAGGGACTCCTTAGAATCAATAATTCAAACTCATAATTTAGTGGATATCCCTCCGCAAAATGGGAGATTCACCTGGAGCAACAAGAGAAATGGCAACAACAACATCAAAGAAAGATTAGATAGAATTCTCGTCCAAGAAAGAACAGTGGCAAGATTCTCAAATATCCAAAGCAAAATCATCCAAGGTTACATATCAGATCATAAACCAGCGGCTCTGACTCTAGACAAAGGAAAGAACATGGGGCCTCTCCCCTTTAAATACAACAAGGCTTGGGACAGCAAAGAAGAATTTCGAGACTTGATCAAGGAGCAGTGGGCAAAATAAATTATTGGCTCGCCTCATTACATCTGGGAAGCCAAGCTTAAATCCCTCAGGACTGTCATCAAACGATGGGCAAGAAACCACGCAGCAGAGGAAAGTAAAAAAAGAACTGATCTCCAAATTCAGCGTGAGCGATGGAGCCAAGAAAAGGAGCGAACACAGTATACAGAGGAAGATCAGGCCAAGGAGAATGAAATGTACAAAGAACTGTACAGGCAGAACAGGATTGAAGAAGAAGAGCAGAGGCAAAAATCTCGGTGCCTCTGGCTCAAAGCCGGAGACAAAAACACTTCCTTTTTCATAACAGCCTAAAGCTCAGGCATGCACGGAACCAAATAGAGAGAATCATGGTGGACGGAAGAGAGCTAAGGGACCAGGAAAAAATTAAAGAGGTTGCATCCAGTCACTACTACTCTCTCCTATCCGCCGAGTCCCAGCCTCATGATAATGAGGATTTCCTCCACTTAGTCGAAAAGAAAATCTCAGAAGATCAAAACAAGGATCTGGATCAAGAGGTTACGACAGAGGAAATTGAGTGGTCGGTCTTCAGCATGTCGCAGGACAAGGCACCAGGTCCACACGGGTTCACAGTGGCATTCTATAGAACTCATTGGGAAACCATTAAGAAAGACTTCATCAGAATGGTTAAAAACTTCTTCTCAAAGTGAAAAATGGAGAGCAGCATTAAATCTTCCCACTTAGCCCTCATCCCCAAGGACCCCAACCCCCAATCCTTCGACTGATTCCGCCCAATCTCCCTTTGCAATGTTTCCTATAAAATTATCACTAAAATCCTAGCCAATAGGCTAAAAAAGCTCCTCCCCTCCCTCATCTCTGAGAATCAAGGAGGCTTCGTTCCCAGAAGACAAATTACGGATAACGTCATTCTTATTCAAGAGGCAATTCACAGCAGCATAAATAGAAAGGAAAAGGGCATGATTATCAAGCTAGACATGGCTAATGCCTTTGATAGAGTCAACCACCAATTTCTAAAGGCAGCACTTGAGAAATTTGGGATATCTAGCACCTTCATTAGCAGGATCATGGAATGTATATCCTACCCCTGGACAGCCCCTCTGATTAATGGCAGGCCAAGTAACTACTTCAGAAGCTCAAGGGGACTGAGACAAGGTTGCCCTCTCTCCCCTTTTCTTTACATCATTATGGCCGAAACACTAAGCATACACTTGGAAAATCTCCGAAGGCAGAAAGAAATCACTGGAATCAGCATAGTGCGAGGAACTAAGGGGATAAACCACTCTCTCTTCGCGGATGACACCCTCCTAGTTGGAGGAGCCTCCAGTCTCATGGCAAGAAGGTTTAAGAAAACGTTAGAATCCTTTCTTCTAGCGTCCGGAGGAAAGCTCAATAACAACAAGTGCATGATATATACCTGGAACGTCCCCAGACATATTATTCAGAGAATTTCCTCAATCTTGGACATCCCAGCTCAAAGGAAATGGAGCCACTTCATGTACCTAGGTCTGCCTTTAGCAAAGGATTCGGTCAAAACTGAAATCTGGGTGAAACTCATAGAGAAGCTGAGAGGAAAACTTCAGAGTTGGGGGATGTCCTGGCTCAACCTGGCTAGAAGAACCACTCTCATAAAAGCCATTCTCTTAGCTCTCCCCATATATCAGTTCGCAGTCACTCTCGCCCCGACCAGCACTCATAAGCATATGGAATTAATTATCAGGAGCTTCTTGTGGCAGGGAGGAAGGCAGGACTCCAAAAATTTCAGCCTTGTAAAATGGGATCAGGTCATTTTACCATTCGAAAAAGGAGGGCTAGGTATAAGAATTCCAAGATTATCCAACATGGCCATGGGTTTCAAGCTGATTTGGCGAATCCTCAATGGGAAAGGCG
This sequence comes from Pinus taeda, assembly GCA_000404065.3. Lineage (NCBI taxonomy): Eukaryota > Viridiplantae > Streptophyta > Pinopsida > Pinales > Pinaceae > Pinus > Pinus taeda. Next base: position 132,323 of record APFE031039868.1, read on the forward strand.
TCTCGTGGACAGAAGTAATCAAAAGAAAAATACCTGAATGGCCCCAACTCCAACATTCTCTCTGAATCAATTGTTGACAGGGAGTGCACCCCAGTCTGGAAACTTATAAAAAAAACTCTCCCCCATTTCAAAGACTATATCTCAAGAGCTCTGGGAAGTGGAAGAGACATTAACATCTGGACTGATCGTATAATGGGCGCAGAACCAAGGGATGCTCTCCAAAGCCTCAGACCCCTGCAAAGGTGGATGGAAGCTAAAAATCTAAAGTCCCTATATGACATTTCCTCTTGGGACCAAAAAGGATGGCTGGGATGGAAGCGCCTCCCCCTTCCAAACAATCTAAGGGAGCTGTGGACAGACCTCAAGCTATCTCTCTCAGGGTCAGCTCCCCTTAACAGTATGTCTGAGGACAAGTATGTTTGGGATCCCAATGGCGGAAACTACACAGTCAAAGAAGGCTACAAAATCCTTCAAAATGCCACAGTCACTAACAACTGGCCTCTCCATAAAGTGGTCTGGAATTCTGAATGCCTCCCAAAGATCAAGTTCTTCAATTGGACTCTCCTCAAAAACAAAATTCTCACAACAGAAAATCTAAGGAAGAAAGGCATCCTCGGTCCCTCAATATGTTGTCTGTGCAGAGCAGCTGAAGAAAGCAGCAATCACCTCTTCCTAGAATGCTCCTATGCCCGAAATTGCTTGAAGCTAATTACTAGCCCTTTAAGTATAGGAGACATGCCCAACCAGATCATCTCTCTCCAAAAAAGTTGGGGGAACAGCTACCCCTACCCCAAGAAAAACAAAACTCTTGCCAAAAGACTGTGGAACAGCATCCCCCCAACCCTGTGTTGGAAAATCTGGATTACAAGAAATAAATGCATTTTTAATAACAAGAAGCCCAGCATCTCCAACACCCTCGCAAAAACAATTGCTCTCATCTCTGAGACCATAAGTGCTAATGGAATAGCCCAATCAGATCAGGAAGTTTGGAACCCAAGGGAAGTTGAATGGATGGGCAAATTCAGTCATGAATCAAGGAGCTCCAACGCCTCAAAAACAGGCCAGAAAAAGAGCGATTGGAAGCTAAGAGGCTCTAATGAAGAAGTCAGAGAGTGGACTCTAAACCAGAAGAGGCCCTCCCTTAAGTTCGATGGGGCCTCCAAAAATAATTCGGGCCAGGCAGGTGTCGGAGGAGTAATCAAGGATCAGCAAGGCAAAATCGTTGTGACTTACGAGTGGGGATTGGGCATAATGTCTAATAATAAGGCCGAGGCATATAGCCTTCTCCTTAGCACCTCAATTCTGAAGAGACTTGGTCTTCAAAATCCGCTCATAATGGGGGACTCAACCATTATCATAGTTGCCATGGTATCAGGGAGGGATTTCAAGCAAATAGCCTTGAACAATATCAAGTCTAGGATCATTGACAACATAAGAGAAATAAACGGGGCCACCTTCAAACATGTGCTGAGGAGCAACAATAAAGAGGCAGATGATCAGGCCAACAAGGCAGCCAGCAGAACTGTAGGCCAAGTCAGAGAAAATGAGTCCTATTATGACAAAGCAATCCCTTAAAGAGTCTTATCCCACCCCCTCTCTTCAGAATCTGAGCCACCTCAGACGCCATCCTCCGCGAAATCTGCTTATCCACAAATCTTCCCACTCTCTGCCAAATCTCCTCGACTGCGCCAACTAGTCCCATCTCTCTTTGATCCTCGCCCCTATGATCGTATTAGTCAACTCTTTCAATTCCGAACTCGCATCTTATTCGACCTCCACCGTCATTCTCAGGTTCTGCTCAGCTGGTTTGTATCCCAAAATCTCCCGTGCGGGCAGCAAAATCTTGGACTGGATTTACAGTCACCTCAAGGATCGGATCCACCCCCCTTTGATCTCTCATCCGAGCAACCTCTCTCCCTTTATATCTAGCAGCTCTGCTCTCTCATTAAACTCACTCCTCACCGATTTGAAGGTCCTGGCTCTCGCCCCCTCCCAGCTCAGTCTCTTGCATGAAGCAGTGCGCTCACATTTGGAGCTTGGATTACGTTCCTCGACAGTGGTAAACTCAGGCTCTTTCATTTTCAGTTTCTACTTTTTCACTAACTGGTTGTCTGTCTGGTGGTCTCAGCCCCCCCCCCCCCCCCCCCCCTCTTCATTCTGCTCCTCTGTTACTCAGCCCCTCCCCCTTCCTGTTGTTCCCTCTCCAGTGCAAATCAGCTCTGCTCTCCCTCTTTCAGCTCGCTTCATTCCCTCTCATCGCCCTCTCCTCCAGAAACCGCCCTCTGCAACATCAGCTCTTTGGTTCTTCCCCCCAGCTCGGAGAAATGGCGGACCAGCAGGGAGCTCAGGAGCCCGCTACCAACCCATTGGAAAATATCATCACGAACAGCGAGTGCACACTCTGTAAAACGCACACCTTCATGATAGCAAGGTTCATCAAACGATTCAACGACCTCAAAGATGATTATCAAGCGGACAGTAGATCAAAAAGGAAGAAGCTGGAGAAGCAAAAGGCTGAGATCGAGGCCCTGAAGGAGAGATGCTCCCACCTTGAGGAAGCCATAGCTCATATCAGGACTCTAACCAAAAGCATGCAAGCGGAAGCTTCAACCAGAGCAAGTGCAAGGAAAGTATCTCTCCCGGATGACTCAGTTAATCAGCAGTACCCCTAGGACTTATGAATTGCAAATTTTGTTGGTTAGCAGGCTCGTTTGTCCGGCAATATAGCCGTTATCTCTTTCATTTTAGTTACCGTTTATGTAGCAATAAGGATCAAGGGTCTGCGAACCCATTTTGGATCCTTTCTGCAATGGTTTTTCATCCTCCTGTAACAGGACTCAGTCCCTGAAAGTTTTTATAATATATCAGTAACCGATTCTGTCAAAAAAAAAAAATTATGAATCTCCGAAAACAACTAATCTTCGAATCTTTATCTTCTTAGCTATTTCAAGTCCAAAAATTAGTGCCTCATACTCTGCAACACTATTAGTCACTTCGAATTCCAATTTAAATGATTGACTAATAATTTATTGTGTAGGTGAAACAAAGCTAACACACGGTCCCAATCCATCTTTAGATGTTACTTCATCAAAATATAGTTTCTACTGAAAAGTTTAACTAGGTTCAGTCTTCATAATTATCAATGCATTTGTATCAATATTTATTTCATGTAAAAACAAAAAGAAGAAAAATAATTTTATTATTATTTTATAGTCAAAGCATGTTCTTCATGCTTCTAGGATTTATTGAGTCAAAGAATTGTAATTGAGTCAAATTCCTGTTTGGACTTCTTGTAAAGAAAAAGGAAAAATATTTTACAAAAATGTAATTTGGGTCAGTCCACATCAAGAATCCAAGTTGGCCCTTCCAAGATGACAAGTCAGCTCACTCAGAAGACGTGTCTTTTCTCATATGAAAACAACTATACATTGGCATACAACCTCCGCGAAATGGCAAGCAGTTTTAGTTATTTTTGTAGTGATTAGTTATGAGGTAAAGATATGTGAAGTTCAAAATCTACATTCTTGTGAGTATTTGCGAGTTCTTGAGGCCATATATCTACAAGGGGAATGTGAGTTTCCTGGGTAATATGTCTGATATAAATACGAGTTCTTTGTGGCATATCTCTAAGATAAATGTGTGTTCTCTGTGGCAGATGATATGAGATAAATGCAAGTTATTGTGGCAAATCATCTGAGGGAAAAGTGAGTTTCCCTATGGCACATAAGATAAGATCGATGCAAATTTTTGTGGATGAGATTGATGCTATCTCCTATGATTGAAATTGATGGGTTTTAGCATGATGATGTAGAATTTGGAGGGCTTGACTTGGCATCTTGGAGATTGGATTCTTGTATTGGTATTAGGTCTTGGATTTATCACTTTGATTTGATTCTATAAGAAGATAAGTTGGTTGGATTTTTCCCTAGCTTGGATGAAAGCTCAGGTAGATCTAATGATGTGGTTAGTAAGGACCTGGAATGTCCAGGAACAGTGTTTTGTGATCGATGATTATCGCCTTAACATTGACATTGATGATATCTATTTCTTGACGAGTTGTCTCGTCGAGGAGCCTAGCTTTCATTATTTGGCTCGAGAGCAGGCGGAGATGCTACTGATGGATACCTACAACGCTTTTGCGCGGGTGCACCACCCAAGCATGGACGAATTAACATTCAGTTGATCGAACTTTTACCCTTGAGGACCATTGCTTTTACTGTTTGCAAACTGCGTGGCAGTGTTTCCCTTCACCTAGCCACAAAGGCATAGATGCAAATGGTTGTGGAATGATAGGAATCCACGGTATACAACTGGTACGAGGCAGTGGTGGTGAATATGAAGGGCCAGTTGACTAGGTACAAGAATGGAAAACTGAAGAATTTTGGTTATGGTGCCATTCTTGTTGATTTTTACCTAGAGAGGGTTCCTATTCTTCGACAACAGTAGGTTCTGGTAGACGAGGGAGATTTGAGGGATCCACGCATGATGAGGTGGGTTGCACTGATGGCACACCATGGAGATGATGGGCCCGTAGTGAGGTATACGACATAGTTTTTTGACTGTTTGGGCCAGCAGATTGTTCCGATCGAGGACTTTCCATATGCAGGGGTGGATTACAGATGTGATCGTGATATCCCACTTCTAGTCGCAACTCAGTGGGGTGATCTAGGTAAGATTGTCTCATTTTGACATATTTTTAAATTTATATTTTTTTATGTGTTTTTTGTCTTCAAAGGCTAATTATCCAAAATGATTGTGCAGATGTGGGTCCAACCCGACCAGCCGGGCTGAGGCAATACGATAGACGAGGTGACCAGCCTATAGTAGCTGCAGCAGCGAACCCAGAGGCAGAGGACATCTTGACAGAGTTGGAGCATAACCTTAAGAAGTTGATTTCCAACATCCCAGAGACTAGGACTAATGAAATTCCACGCACCTATCAAAGGCATGTAGTTGGGGTTCCAGGGCCTCTCATACGTTTGTTGCATCAAGTTTCTCGTGCTATCGTGTGTTATCATGGGCATCATCATGCCTATTTTTTCTAGTTTCTAGGACCCCTTTTTGACTTTTTTGTGTCAGCATATTCAAAAAATAATAGGCCACAAAGACTTGTGTCCTCGGATGACATATTTTGTGGACACACCCAAAATCTATTTTAATGAAAAACCTACTAATTTTTACCTATGTTTACCTCGATCAATGCATGAACACACACACACACACACACACACACACACACACACACACATAACATATAATAATATATAATAATATATATATATATTTTACATATGTAGCAAATGTCTATTTAACACATGATTCACCAATGCATCTGTTAGCGTGTTTAAATATCTTAGAATGTGTTGATATTCGATGTAATGAAATTGCCTTTCCAAGAGACGAACTCGTAAAAATACTCTTAACATAGTTGGACTCGTTATTGTATAGACATCATTTAAATGTAATACCACGAGTTGTGAATTTAACCTAACGATCAAACGATGGATACCAAATGTGATGGCATCAACTAATAGCTCAATGAATACGCTATATTCTGCTATGTTGTTTGTTGTTTGACCGAGACATATTCCATGAATAGAGACTAGCTCATCTTTGGGTGAATAGATAACCCAAGTTGTGGAAGATAAATTCCAAGTACTACGACAAACGCCATCAGCAAAGCCAATGTAAGTTTGAGAGAACGTCAACATCTGCAAATCAAGTGAAAAAATGAGATAAGCAGGAGAATAGTAGAAAATGTGAAAACATTAACTATCACACATACCTCAAAAAAGGGTAAAAATAATGTACAAATATTCACCAAAATTTTTATGCAAAATATTTCTTTAGGTAAAGACCATTTATGGGATTTCCCAAAGGAACACCATCGTAATCAACCAGCTCATAGGCACCTTTAGCTAATTCATGTTTTATGATGTAAGTCCCATGCCACACAGGCTCACATTTGCCTACACCTGACTTGTCATGAGCTTGATTATAAACCAACACTAGGTCACCTTCTGAATATATATGAGGATTAATGTTTTGATCATATTGGACTTTGACTTGTTTCTGGTAAGCTTCGCTAGCCAATACGACATTATGGCAATTTTCATCTAAATGAGTTAAATGTATAAAGAGTTCTTCGTCTACAGAGGTAGCAGGTAATAATTTGATAGCTAGCTTGAGGGATGGGATTTCACATTCAATAGGTAATAGGACTTCCAAACCATAAACAAGTTGGAAAGGAATAAAACCGCTCGATGTTTTTACAGTAGTACAGTAAGCCCACATTATTGAAAGGAACATAGAATGTCAGTTTCCTTTATGCGTACCAACTATCTATTTAATCATATTGGTTAAAACTTTATTGACAGCTTCGACCTGACCATCAGGTTGTGGACAATATGGAGTAGAGCTATCATGGCGAAGGATGAGTTGTGCGAATAGTTCAACCATCATAAAGTTATGCAAATTACTACCATGGTCTGTAACAATATCTTGTGGGACACCGAACTGAACAATTACATGATTGAAAATGAAAATAGTTGTAGTTTCGTCGCCGTCTCTATATGTAGGCATTTCCTCGACCCATTTTGTAAAGTAATCGACTGCAAGGATAATGTATCCATGCCCCTCGATCAAGTGAGGGTTACATGTGACGTAGTTGATGCCCCATTTGGAAAAAGGACTAACAACAATGATAGGGTGAAGAGGAGCTAAAGGTACTCACATTTTGCGATCATAGATTTGCCAATTATGGCATTTGCAGACTATAATGATGCAGTCTTTGAACATTGACAACCAAAAATAACCAGCACGTAATATCTTTTGGGGAGTAGCATACACGAGCATGTGGCTGCCACAGGCTCTAGAGTGGCAGTCATTTAAAGTTTTTTCAGCTTCTTGAAAAGTTAAAAAAACGTCGGAATACATAATCGGCAACACGACGGCAAAGAGTGTCGCTAACAATATTGTATTGTTGGTATTGGTATCGAATTCACCAACGATCATTTTTTGATAACTTGGGCCTAGAATTTTGTGTTTGGAGATATACAATGATGTCTCCATATCACAGATCTAACGTACTAATAAGAAAGAGAGATTCGTTAACAAAACAATCTTCTGCTACAATTTCTATATCAGTATGGGGAAAGTCACACAATAATTCAGTGAAAATCAAGGATTTCTTTGATTTGGATTTTCACATTCCAAAAAAAAAAAAAAAATACTATCTACTTCGACTATTTCCCCCCTAGCAATTTTTTTGTGAGAATGTACATCATAGGGTTGCAATATGAAACGACAGTTTGTTTTTTTGGAGAATTATATAGTGATGGAATCGTTGAATAGCTTGCACAACTACCAAGGATAGCTTCTCCACATGTGCGTATTTAATCTCAGTTTTAGTGAGACTCCTACTAAAATAGTAAATCACATGTTCGCTGTTAAAATCATCCCTGTGGACTAACACCATGCCAATGGTGGCATCGGATGCAGCTAAGTACACAAAGTAGTCTCGATGATAATCAGGTGGATGCAGTAACGACGCATTGGTTAGTGTGTGTTTTAATGTATCAAAAGTTTTATCAGCAAGCCCATCCTAGAAAAATGGAATCCCTTTTTTCAACAATCGAGTAAAACCCTCGGTTAGTTCAGCATAATTGTGGATGAATCTACGCAAAAAGTTTGCCTTCCCTTGCAAACTTTGGAGTTGAGTAAGACTAGAAGGAGGAGGAAAATTCAAAATTGCCTCCACCATGAGGGGATTGACACAAATGCCTTCTTTTGAAACGATGAAACCTAGAAGTCGTCTTGATTGTATGCAAAAAACACATTTGTGCATATTCAAGTGAATATTGTAATGTCTGCACCTAATGAAAATTGTTTTTAAGTTCAATGGGTGATCTTGTCGTTTCATAGAATGAGACAGTAGGTCATCTAAATAAGGATGAACAATATGCTTGATATTGTGGAATGCATAAGACATTGCTCGCTGAAAAGTTGCGCCAACATTTTTTAGGCCAAATGGGAGTTTGCGATAAGCAAAAGTTCCCCATGGGCATATAAACACATTGTATATTGATCCATAGGGAGTATGTTTATCTGGTTGTAGCCAGAAAATCCATCCATAAAGGAAAAAAATTCATTTTCGGCACAGTCATCGACAATTTGGTCGATATACGAAGTTGGATAATTGTCCTTGGGATAAGCTTTATTGATATCTCGATAATCAACACATACTAGAATAGTTCCTTGCTTTTTATTTAACGGGTACAATATTTGATACCCAATTGGTTAAAGGAGCCGGGTAAATAAAACCTGCTTTCAACAAATTTTCAACTTCAGTTTTGATGGCAGCAACCTTTCGTGGATGTATAAGACGTAATCATTGTCTAATTGGCTTGGCAATCGGATAAGTTTTTATTTCACGTACAACAATGCTAGGGTCAATTCCTGGCATCTCTTCGTAGACCAAGAAAAAATGTCACGGAATTCCTGAAATAGGGCTTTGTAAGTTGAAATTTCATCTAACGAACAAGAAGCTCCTATATGAATATTTTCAGTTATTATGGGTTTGATTGAGATATCTATAGGTATCGTTGTCATATGTTCCCTAAATTATGTTCAAAATTAGAAGAAAGGGTAGATGTTGGACATTAAGGGTCACTAAGGGTCTCATATGAAAACATCGATGAGAAATTATTCTCAATTTTGTCAAAGGATGGAAAGAAAGTTGAACGATGATGAGTCCCATCGCATTTCGTCCAAAGTCATGACTTCCATAATCCCTTCATCAATTAAAAAATCAGTGTTAAACGGATCAGGCATAGAGATTGGTTCTAAGCATGACAAATGAGAATATTCATCAATAATCATATTCATTTGATCACTATCAAATGTTGATGAGTTGGAAAAAGACCGAATTGCCTCGTAGGCTAACTCAAAAGGGCTATGAGGCATTTCATCGCCATATAAGATCGTTTCCAATTTTGAAGGTACTTTCCACGGATTTCCTGATTCGAAAGTACTTGATGTAATCATGTTAATATGGGCACCATTATGAGGGAAATTGGGTGGAGGAAACGCAAAATTTCCCATCAAAGATGAGACTTTGAGCAGGCCACACCAACTTCCTCATATGGAGTGATTTATTTTCCAACAAATGGGATACTACAGTGGAATTAGGGTCTGAGGTATAGTAGTATAATTGATCTACTTTCACAATTCTTCCTTTGTGAAGAAACATAATCATCCTAAAATATGACGAGACTACTGTCGCCATTGGCATAAGTCTAGCTCCGACCAAGAAAAAGGTTATAGTCAAGTTGAGCATCAACAACCTCAACATATATTGCAACTATTTTTCCCTCTAATTCGATTGGTAAATAATTTAAAATTCCATACAGACGAAAACCTCTTCCATCGAAGGCCTTCAAAGTCATGGGAGATTGATTGGTTGTTTGAGAACACAAGGCTTTCCAATGGGCAATGGACATTTTGCATGTCGACACTCCTTTGTCAATCAATGTTTGAAAAACTCATTGAGTTTTGATGTGAGTTGGTATGTCAAAAGCCAATTGGTGCGGGAGACGCGGGACATGATTTTAGAGATCGAAAATAATCAAATAGGAGTCTTGAGGATATACCACTCCTATAGCTGATAATAATAATTTCCTTTGTTCTAGACAAGTTTGTAGCACTTCAAGGGCAGACATGGTTGAAGGTGAAATAGCCAGATCTTTGACGATGTTATAGTTTTGGGCAACCCTCGCATGAGGATTAAAAGTTGACTTGCGAAGCATACCCTTATGAGGTGGACGAATTATCATATCAAGGTTTGGTTTTTCAATCTGTAATGGTTAATAAGGAGGAGTGGATGTGGAAGTTTTACTAAGTGAACTGAAGTCATCTCCATCTTTAACAAGACTCTTTGAAGTGTAATCTTTGGATCTCGTTGCTACCATAACTCTAGAAGACATCATCATGATATCTGATGATCCGAATGAGGAGGATTGGTCATGAGAAACCATTTTACCATCTTGTGGAGGAAAAGAATCCTTCAAAACAATGGGTGTTGGTGGACTTTTGATGAATTTGGAAACTTCGTCCTGATGAGGGAACTCCTTCGTGTAGTGATCTTCCTCACAAATTAAGAGAGGATATCGAGGTTTCCTCTGTTCATTAGACAATTCATTCTTCTTTGATTTCTCCTTAGAATGATTGTCTTGTTTAGTTTTGCCTTTTCCCTTCTTATTATTTCTGGATTGCTTACCCTTTCCAGTAGATGACACTACGACATTAATTTCTAAAGTGATTTTGGGAGAAGGATCTTTGTTAGGTGAATCAGATAGAGCCGAAACCTTAGCTTTCTTAGAATTTTTCTTTTTGTTCTTAGATTTCTAGCTCATAGAACCAATTATGCCATTAGCGGCATGTGATCCTGGAAGAGGTGGATTATTTGGGGTAGATCGGGGTAAATATGGGATCTTTTCATACAAAGTACCAGACTGAGTATAAACAAGATCAAGGTATTGAGCAAGAGCAGTTACTTGCTCTTTAGTTACAACACCCCCTTTGGCCACATCTTTAGTTATTACTGGTAAAAGAGATTTTATGAACCATTCAGTCAAAATTTGGTCTGCAATGTAAACTATAAGTAAGCAACGTCTTTGTCTCCATTCATGAATGTGATTTGAGATATGGGTTGATGTTTATTGCTTTAAAGAAGTTGAAAGTTCAGTTCGATTACATATCGAATGGGAAACTGAAAATGGGTCAAAAAGGTTGTCGCAAGGGTGTTAAACGTGTTGAAGGAAGAGTGCGACAATTCTACATTCCATTTGGGTGTCGAACCAATTAAGGTTCGTTGAAAAAGTCGTAATGTATTAGAATCATCGTTTAATGAGTTGGACACGCACCAAAGATGATAGGTCATAACATGGTGTAATATCCCTTACCCGGAGTATTCCTCAAACCCCAGCAAAAACTCCAACCAAATATGTGCAAATGATATAATAACCCAGAAGTGATAAAATAACAGTGGAACAACATATAATAATGTAAACCGGACATATAAGCAGATACACAAGAAATGCAGCAAGAAATGCTAAGCCATTTTATTATACTAAGCAATAAATGCGTACAAGAGATGATTAGACAGATGGCACCTTGACTTGCACAAGGCAAGTGAAGAAATACTCTCAGAATGACAAGAATGGCCTCTCTGCGTGGATGCTACTGTTGTTGCTACTAGAAAACAAATGATGATTTGGGGCTGCTCCCCTCCTCGGAAAAAGTTGAAACTCTGGATTCGGGCTCTACTCAAGAAACCCAAAAAACCTAGAAAGATTTCTTGGAATGGCCTCACACTGATCTGCATCCCAGTTGCTGGAAAATTGTTGTGCTACTACTGTTATTGGAAATCGAATGAGGATTTGGGGTTGCTACCCTCCTCAGAAAAGGATAAAACTTTGGAATCGGACTCTACTCAAGAAACCCAGAAAAACCCAAAAAGCTTTTCTGAAATGGCCGACCCCTGAAAATCACCCCCTTGGGGTTTTGCGCAGTTCCTCAAAGACGCTGATGAAACAGCTGCTGAAATGCTGATGAAACTGCTGTTGAAATGCTGATGAAACTATTGTTGGAATGCCAATGGAAATACCTTGCCCGAGCAGGCACTCGAAGTCCCCCGGGGCTAAGGGTGAGATCTCCGAACAGAGACACTCAATGCACTAAACGGTGCTGCAGACTAGCTAAATAGCCAACGTGCTCTAAGTCGAAATGACTATCACAAATGTTCATAACCAGAATGATCCCAAATGAGGGGGTTCCTCTCTATTTTATAGCCTCTGCCTCTCACAATCCCTAGGCTCACCTTCTCCTGCGTGAACCCCTTCTTGCCATGTGTTCCTTTCCTCCTACGTAGTTCCTCCATGTGTTTGTGTGGGCTCCGTTTCTGCATCCCCTTTTGGCCCCCTTGGCTCCCCTTTAAGTCACAATGTTGTGCTACTAGGAAGTGACTTTTTATTCTAAAAGTGAGTTATGTCCCCCTTCCTCACTTTTTATTTACAAATAACTATAGAAGGCAAAAATCGAACAAAATCGAATATTCCAATTAGCCATAGCTAATTAGGAATATTACACATGGTTGGATGGATCTTCACCCAACTTACCTTCAAACTTAGGAATATCACTGCAACTTAGTAGGAATAACCAACCACAATGGTAAATAAAGAAGTGGATCATTAGTTAACCAAGAAAGGTTAAGCAAATTCAAAGTGGCAATGAAGGGCAACTGGCGATTAGGGTCCTCCAATGGATATTGATAACCCTAAGGGACAATTCCCGTACCAGGAGGAGGATATCTAGGATCTCTTGGGATAGCCTGAGTAGTTGGAATCTGCATACCTCTTGGGTACCCAGGATGAGCCATACCGTATTGCGGTTGAATAGGTTGGAAACGTATGACCTGGATATGGTTGATTCTGGAAGGGGAGACTCTAACCCATTTGACCTTGAACAACTGTCCTTGAAAGGGTTGGCTTTGTAAGGGTTGACCTTGCAGAAATTGAGTTTGAAAAGGTGGACCCTAAACAAACTAACTCTTGGGTAAACCTTGGAAAGGTAGTCCTTGAAATGGTACTTGCATATATGGGACGCTAGGCTGTATAACAGGTATTTGAGGTGTTGACAGAATCGTAGGAATAGATTAAACACAATATGCCTGAGGTAAAGACTGAACAAGGGATTGCATAGTAACCTGTGATGTAAGCGAGGCAATTACTTGTGATACTCTTGGAATGGGAGTTTGAGGTAAACCCGGACATGGGCTCTGAACAGTCGTTTGTATGGCAGACTGCAACAAGGTTTGATGAGTACTCAGGACAAGCTGCCTAAGTTGTTGCTCGGCAGGTGTCGATAGGTTAGCCTGGACAGTTGGTTGGACTTGAAAAGGTATACCTTCAAAAGGAATTTGTTGTACAGGTTTTCCAAGAGGTTGGCTAGGTTGATAGAAAGGCACCTGAGAAGCAACAATAATTGACTGTTGAGAAGGGTTCCAAATTGTATTCAATCCAAGGTAAGGCATTCCAAAGGCGGGTTGAGGCATAACAAGTTGACCAAAACCGGTTTGTGGCATTTGAGCATAATTAAAGTAACTTCTGGTAGGGGGTTCCCCCTCAACTATACGGTAAGGCCCACCAAAAGGTTGTCCTCCCAGTGGAGGATATGACGGTTTCCCCCCAGGAAGATAATAACCACCTCTTGGGTTAGCTTGTGGGTTACCAACATTACAAGAAATCATATTAATATATTGTTCAGATGTCAAACCTTCATTAGTATGGTTAATTACACCAGTGGACATGTTTGAATATGAGTTCGAGGAAGAAGCTCCTGAATAAGCTCTTGTGAGAGAGTGATATCTAGGTGGTAAAAAACCATCATACAATGTTAACTCTGGAGAAGTAGAAAACATGGATGTATCTGATGTGGTACTTCTAGCAGTCATTGTAGACCAGTGAAAACCCGGTACGGTAGAATAAGGAGTCGTGTATCACAGAATCCCTTGTCCTAAAAAGTTCAAGGGTGTGAAACACCAAGGGTCAGGGTTAAGATACCGAAACCAAAGTTCTGATATACCTATAGGTTCACCGGTAGAACCTACAGGTTCTTCCTCTTCGTCGGAAATAATTTCTTCAATGGCAATGAAACCAGGAGGGATACTATCAGTAATAATGAGATTCACGCGCGATGAAAGTGGAGGATCCAGAATATGTGTTGTTGCAAATGTATGAGTTTCAGGCTCGGAAATATCACACTCAGGTTCGTCAATATCTGGTTTAGGAACGGGGTTCCTATCCTAAAGTTCTCCGGTATCTAATTCAATTTGAATGAGTTTAGTAATTTGTAAATCGATTGCTGCTGAGTGTGATGTTAAATTCTGAGTTTGATCAAATTCAGTTTCTATTACTTCAAGGCCTAAAATAGTATATGTTATCAGTTGATTAACTTCAATTCCTCTTACATCATAATCTATAATAGTATAAGTTGTACTTCCAGTTTCAAATTATTTAGATTTTTCTGCTTTAATCTTTTCTAACTGACTTGGTGATACTCAGGGGGATCCCCGAGTATCCTACGTGATTGTCTTGGTAGTTCCGCCACAATGAAAAAATTTCAATTCATAAATTACACAATATCTAAATTACACCTAAAGTCTCTAAAAAGTAAAAACAACATAGAAAGTAACATGCACTAAAAATATAGGAGTTCAAACCATATAAACTTACTCTTCACAAAGATCAATAATTACTAGTTCGTGATGAAATCCAACATCGCAAAGATCAAGGTGAATAGTTTTATAGAAATGAGTATTTGGAACCAGTTACCCTGACAAGCTGCTTAATGAAACAGTCTAGTGCAAGTAAGTCTGCTATAAACCATCTCGAGCAAAGATTACCCTCTAAAAAGTCCAAGTGAGTCTACCCAATGTATGTTCCATGTACAACATGACCTTCCCTTAGGTAGAGCCCTAGGATTATAGTCACCAATGTTACCAAATGCAACAATTTTATCTGGGGGACAGTCGTAGATCGAGGGTACACACAAGGGCAAAGTAACAAGCTCAATCCCCTTGAAGGCTCCTCCACATGATCAATTGGAGGTTTACTTTCAAGTGACCTCAAGTACCTTTCGGCAATGTTGCAATACGTGCAAATCCTTATATCTAGGCCAATGAATTGGGTATGATCACTTCACCAGATTCGACACAACCTTGTACTTAACCCCCAGAGAAAAATGGAAATAATTGGATTTTCACTCCCTAACTCAAGATTCTATTGTTCATTTGTAGCTTTTGAAAGTTTACTTCCTTCCCTATTCCAAAGCCATACGCTTAGTTACTGTAGGTGGCAAGGGCCCTAAAAAAATATAAAATTCTAAGTGAATTTTAATTAACGATGTATTATGAAGTTGTTCTTTACTCAATGGGTGATGAAGGTGAAACTTATGAAGTTGTGACATGACTTGAAATCTTAATGCACTCTAAAATGCAATAACAACTTTCAAAATTGATGAAATTCTATTTAGAGAAAAGAAAGAGTTTCTTTGATTTTTTGTGAAATGAAATGCAAGAACTCACAACTTTTCCAATTTCTTAGAGCAACTAATTTCACTATTATGTGATGAAAATGCAGTCAACAAACTAATTTCCAAATTTCCCTAATCATCAAATAAGCCAAAATACTCTTTTGCTCTAATCACTCAAAACTTTCAAGCACACAGAAATGACATATTCTCCTATGAATTCTTTGATCTAATGATAATAACAATGCAATTGCGAAAAAAAATTCCAAGATGAAAGCAATAATTTCTTTTATCAAGCAAAAATAAGTACAATTCTTTCACAAAAACATAAGGTCTTAAGAACCCTAATTTGCACTTCAAAATGATTTTGACCACAAATAAGCAACATTTAAGGCTTAACCAGTGTATTTGACAAAACAAAATAAGAATATCATAATCAGAGGGACACTCTATCTTGTTTTGATCAATCAGTAAGTCAACCAGGCAAAACCCTAAGGAATTTCTTCAAAAATACCTAATTCTCAAAAATCATCAACAAAACAATCAACTGAGTTCAAAAGAGACACAACACAATCCAAACAAAGATAATGACACTTTCAGAAAAAAAACAAATTCAGGTCTGGGCTGAAGCAAAAACAATTTTTTTTAAATTTCCAAGGCCTACATGGGTATTTAGTAGAAAATGGAGCGCGTGTGCTCCATTGCTAAGTCAAAAAAGGCACAGAACTGCGCTCTGTTAACAAACAAAAACAATGCAGGGGGAAAAACCTAAGACAAAATAAAATAAAATAAAAATCGAAGAATCAACCACTCAAATCTAAAAGGCCATTAGTTTATGAAGATTCGGGTCTGGATAAATTGGAGAAATCGAAAAGCCAGGCCAAGGAAAAGGACGAGAACATAGACGTTCTCCAGTGGAGTCACTAGTTTGTGACACCAAACAATCCCTCTTGCGGACGAGAGTGATCTCCCTAGATACCTTTGAACTACCTTACAATGAGGCTCAAGGGCCTTTTATTATTGAACAATAAGAGTAAACCCTAAACAACCAAAACCCTAACCCAAGGAGATGTAATACCAAGATTTTATGGGCCCCGTTGGGGTGAGTTGGATAGCCAACTTCCCAAGGTCGCGACTTAGTCATATTATCTCAGTTTGACGTGCATGATAACCGTTGGAAATATCTCCGCAAGGAATACGATGGAAAAGATGATTTTTAATGCAAAATAATTGGTGGTAGATTTCCAAAAAAACGTCGTTTAGGGCCTCAAAATGACTCGGGAAGTTTAGGACTCGAAAAAATGCTAAAAATAGTAAATTGTGCCACAATTAAGGATACGAAAAAATTGAAAGAAGCAGTGGTGGGGGTCCAAGTGGAATTGGAGGGTGACCACCAATATCCACCTAGATCATTCCTCCCCCCTTAGGAAGCAATGGTCCCCATTGCGTTGAGTTCCTCCATGAGATGAGGAAACTTCTATTGAACTTGGTCCCTGGTGAGCCACTTGCCCTAGTGAAGGAGTTGGCATGCTTTGACAACTTGATACAATTGGATCTTCTGCTGGCGAGTGTGCTTGACCTACGTGTCCATGATCTGATCAGTTGCATCTTGTTCCAGGCAATTTGGATTTAACTATGTTGGTGTGAGCTATTTTGCAATGTCGGATGTGTCTAGTAATGGTGGAAAGTATGGCCGAAGGCGGTCCACATTGAACACTGGGTGCAGGCCAAGGAATGGGGGAATGCTGAGCTCAAATGCATTGTCCCCCGAAGCCTTGGTAATGGTGTAAGGACCATATCAGAGTGGTCTGAGTTTCCGATAAGTTTCGGTAAGACATTCCTTTTGCAAATGCAACCAGACTTTGTCGCCTTCCTGAAACTTGTGTGGCACCCGATGTTGATCATGTCGTTGCTTGTACTTGACATTTGTTTTCTCCAAGGTGTCGTGGACCTGCTGGCGGATATGTTGGATGTGCTCAATGAAGTTGTTTGACTTATCTGTTTTGGACTAGACATGATCCGAATCTGTCTGAGTAGCTGCAAATGGCATGGCCACATCAATGGGACATAATGGCCGGAATCCCAAGACCACCTGAAAAGGGTTGTGGCCAGTCGAGTTGCAGAGAGTCTGGTTATAGCTATGCTAAACATAGGGGAGGCTCTCATCCCATGTGCGTGGATGCTTTGAGTTGTACATGCGCAGAATATGTACGATCATCTTGTTGACAACCTCTATGTGGCCATCAGTTTGGGGATGGAAGGCTGTGGACTTAGTGAGTTTGGTGTCCAGCATCGACCAAAGACTAGACCAAAATGTACTGAGGAACCTGCTATCCCGACCTAAGATGATAGAATGTGGGATCCCAAAGTGTACCCACACTCGTCCAAAGAAGAGTTTAGCAGTGGCTTCTGTTGTGATATTATTCTTGCAGGCTACCATAATAGCCATCTTCGAGAACCTATCAACGACCACAAAAACACAGTCATTTCCATGCTTAGTAGAAGGAAGGCCCGACATGTAATCCAGGTGACCCAGGTGGCATAAAAGGGCATCCTGGAGGTGAAAATATGGAACATGCTAACCCTCCAAAAGTGTCTGGTATGTGTGGCCGAATTATGGGTCACTTTCATAGAGAAGTGGCCAACTAGAAATCTCATGCCCACAAGAATTGAGCACCGTGGTTAATGCCATGATCGGTGGTCGACTGAGGCAATCTGCAAAATTATTGGTGTTTCCCTTCTTATACTTGATATTCAAATGGAACTGTTGCAGGTATGTTGACCACCTCTTATGGCGACCATTCTGCAACTTCCCTTGGGTCTGTATGAACTGCAGGGGTCGGTGGTCTATGTGGATGACTGCTTCCTTCCCCAAAATGTAATGCTTCCATTTTCGGCAGGCCTGCACAATGGAATACATCTCTTTGTCATAAGTGGGATACTTCCAGAATATGTCTGAAAGTGTCTCACTTTGATATGCCACTGGATGCCCATGTTGAGTAAGGGTTGCCCCAATAGCATAGTCAGAGGCATTTGTCTCGATCTCAAATGGTAGTTGCAAGTCTGGTAATGTGAGCACTGGTGTTGAGTAGAGGCGATGTTTCAACTCTGTGAATGCCTTCTGTTGAGGTTCAGACCAAAATAATTTTGCTTTCGCTCCTCCCTTGGTGACTTGACTCAAGGGCCAAGTGATATCAGAAAATCCCAACACGAGCCTGCGGTAAAAGTCGGCGAGACCCAGAAAGATGCAGTGCTCTCTCAGAGTGGTTGGAGATGGCCAATCCCGAATGACTTGGATCTTGGCTGGATCCACATGCACCCCCCATTCATCAATAATGTATCCCAGATACTGAACCTGGGTCATGGCAAAAGTGAATTTCTCCAAATTGGCACATAACTTGTGTTGTCGCAGTGTTTGGAGAACCTATCGGATGTGGTGGAGGTGCTCTTCCCAATTCTAGCTGAAGATCAAGATGTCATCCAAGTATACCACTACAAATGAGTTGGTGAATGGCTACAAGATGTCATCCATTAGCCTCATGAAGGTTGCAAGACCATTCGTCAACCCGAAAGGCATAACCAACCATTCGAAAAGGCCCTCCTTGGCTTTGAAGGCAGTCTTCCACAAATTGGAGGGTTCGATTAGTACCTAGTGATATATTGAATTCAAATCGATCTTGCTGAAATATTTTTACCCCTTCATTTGGTCTAGAAGGTCATCAATCAGTGGGATTGGGTACCTATTCTGGACAGTGATCTTGTTCAACGCCTAATAGTCAATACAGAGTTTCCAAGTCTTGTCCTTCTTCTGTACCAACATGATCGGGCTCCCATAGGGTGATGAACTCGGTCGGATGTGACCTTTCTGTAGCAGCTCCTAAATCTGCCTCTTGATTTCATCGTTCTCCATAACAGAGTGCTGATAGATTGGTCCATTGGGTAGCGACGCGCCTGGGGTCAAGTCGATGGAGTGCTTGACTTGACAGTGTAGAGGAACCCCTACAAGGGAGGTGAAGATGTCTTCGTACTCCTCCACGACCTTGTCCATCTGTCATTGTCATGCAGAGGGGGCCTATCTGGAGGTCGTGGCCACCGTCTTCTTCCTTCATTGAGGGCGTATCATGAAGAAAACAAATTTCCCTATTTTGGAAATGAGCTTACTGCATGTTTTGCAGTAACCAAAGAGATGGCAATAGGTGGTGCTACCTCCAGTATCCTGTACAACTTATTTCCCAAAGTAACAATAACAGCACAAGGCCTCGATTCATACACAGCAGTCGCTTCCACAAGTATGGTTGGCCTAATAATACATCACAAACATCAAGGGGAGCAACGTCACATAATACCTCATCCGTGAAGGGCTTGATGTTGTATGGAAGGTGACACTGTTGGCTCATGCGAAGATCCCGTCCTTGGTGAAGCCACCCGATGGTGTACAGTTGTGGATGTGTTGTGGTTGGTAAGCCCAACCGCTTCATGACCTCTATCGAAATGAGGTTCTTTTGGCTTCTGCTGTCGACAATGACCTGTAGCAGGGAGCCCTTTACCCACATCCGGGAGTGGAAGAGGCGCTCCTCCTCCTCTAGATCTTTGGGTTCCTCCTTCTGGATCTTCATGGTGGCAATGGTGGCGTTGGGATCTGCATCAATAATTTGCTTCCCTTTGTCATTCCCCTTGTCAGGTTCTGACTTAGAGTCGAAACATGCATCTGATTCCAAAGCCTTTAGCTCAGCACCCAGCGACTGCTTGGCTCGACACTCACTTGTGTTGTGAGTGGAGCTCTTATGGAACTCACACCATTTTCTCATGTCCTTGTTCGGCTTCACTGCATTGTTCTTTGCTTGCGGCTTTGGCGAGTTGTCCTAGGCTGTCCCGCCTTGGTTTTGTCCTTTGTTATGCGGTTTGGGGTCACCTTTCCCCTACTTCAGATTCTCAAATCCAAAGTCTCACTTCTTTTGTTTAAACTTTTGCTTGATCTTGACAGCATATCAGTATGTCGTGCCGAGCAAGGAGATGTTAAGGAATTCTATTTTGTCTTGGATGTACCTATGCAGGTAACCGCGGTATTTGAGTACCAAATGCTGCTCTCAATCCTTGATGTCCAACTTTGTGCGAAGGGTATGAAAAATATTGGTAAACTCCATAACGTCTTGGTCCCTTCCCTGCCGCAGCATAGTCCACTTTATGTATTGATCCTCATAGCTTCTGATAGGGTAGTACTACTCCTTGATGGTAGCCCGGAATGAATTCCAAGTGGGTGCGGCTAAAAACAGTGAGGTCGTACTTTCATCCTTCTACTCGCAGTAAGTTTCCCACCAGTCCTTGACATGGGGGGCGATTTTGAGAAGAGCGAAGGTAATATTTTCCCGGTCGGAAAAATCATGAACAAAAAAATACCCTTCTAGCAGATTTAACCATGTATCTAAAACGTCTGCATCTATCTGACCCTCAAATATCGGAATGTCAAAGTTAGCCTATACCTTAAAAGAGTGTGGCACTTCAAGAGTCGCTGCTGGAAGTAGATGTGTCACCCCCGGGTAGCCACTGAAGGATCTGGGCAAAGTTGTCCATCGTCTCGTTCCTTTATCGCTCAAGGGCCTCTTCGAGCAAGATTTTGATAGGATCTTGTGGGGGAGGC